>SNQJ01S0064358.1:14076-30318 GCA_010110895.2 Picea sitchensis
GCCCACACACACACATGCAAAGAATATAACACATACCCAACATATATACCACACATGGGAGGTTGTTGAGGACTTCTAGGAGGTAGTTACACATGTTCATAGGTTGTTACAGGTTATTTTGGCATTGACTTTACTATTTTATTGAGGAGCACCCTAGTTGAGGAACCACACGTGCCACTTCACATTAAATGCCCACACATTGTATTTGGCTCTTGGCATAGTTAACATATTAAACACATCCCTAATTAAATCAATGCTAGGGATTATGGAACGATTGGATTCATAGTGCTAGACTTTCATATATTAGAAGGTTGTTTGAGGGTTTATTTGCCATTGTTTTGAAAAATGTATGGTCTCTCTTAGATTTGAAATAATATACACTTTGACACACGTGATATGGTACCCAAGCTAAGCATAAATTCTCTCACGTTGCTGGCATAATTATGCACAATTTACATAGTGGATAAATTGATTGGGTACTTCTTTTGACACTTGGAATTCCCCACTATTTATTGTGTTAATGTTGGTAATTGCATCATGAATGTTGATATTTGTAATGTATTTCTAAACTTGGTTGATATGTGGATTGAAAACATTGCTTATGTAACATAATTTCATCATTGTTCTAAATATTCCCTTTCATGATAATAAACTTGTGATGAATCTTATCTGAATTCTCTTGAGATGATCAATATCTGTTAATATTGGATCATTATCTCATGATTATGATATGCTCTAATACACAACAATTATTGTCCCTAAAACACTGATATTTAAATACTTTCTTGAATACTACATGGGATTTATCATGGTTAGCTGGTAATGATTGCACACTTTGGAATGTTCTAAGTGCACTATTCAGATCATTGTTCTATGGTTACAAAAATTCCTAAGTTAATACAAAAGTGTGCATGTTACAATGGGTGATAATCCCATTATCAATTAATGACATTTGACTGTTAATAAATGAGTGTATGATCCACACCCAATTTTTTTTCCTTTGTTGTTAATTATTAACAATAGTGCATCTATGTTTTCCTTGGTTGTCATTACAAACATATAAGTATTGGCATATTGTCTCTAAGTTTTTGAATGGTGCTTTGATGATGACAACATAAACTCTCAATCTATGATGTTAATGATATGATAAATTAATGATGCAATCACTATAATCTCTTGATCACATGTCATTGTGCAATTGGATACATATTTCATATCTTGATGGTAATTCATGGTACATGGTTTATTGAGAAAGACTTGTCTTTTACTTTATGTTGTGGTTGCAACAACTCCCATTAATTTCTTCCATTCCAGGAGAAATTGAATGGGCCCCCATTTCTAAATTTCTACATGAATTATGAGGCATAAGAGTGGTTCATCAAGTCTAGGTAATTTTTTAAGGTGTACGGAGGAAGAACTCCATTGCTATACCTTCTCAGCCTCTCAAAATTATGGTTTTAATCCTCGTATGTTTGAAAACTACCTTTTATTTCTCTATCTTTGTTCAAATTTCAATGTATTATTTAATTTTGGTTTCCCCTTAAATCTCTTTTATAACTATGATCTTGCATAGGGAGTATTTAGATTCATACCCATTCGCAAGCCTAATCAAGTCCAGTATATCGTATATGCACCATTGAAAAGTTATTTTATCTTGATCACATGAAATTTTTGAAAACCGACGTTCGAAAGACTATCATAATCTCATCCTCAGTTTCCCTTCCATTATAATGATGAAATACATTTGTGAACTTTTCCTTTTGAAATTTGAAGCCCAAAATCCTATTAGATGACCCAATTTGAACTCCTCTTTTTGTAATGTCAAAAGTTCTAAATCTTTCACAATGTATCTCTTCCAATAGAATTCCTCTGAAAAAGCCTTTTTATGAGATTTTATAGTCATGATATAACCTTCTTATTTCCTCTCGAAGACTAAATTTCAAGGATTATATTTTATTTCTTCAAAAGTTATGGTTTGTGTTTGGATTCAATAAACCTTTTGTATTATTTTTCTAATGCTTAATCACTCTTTACCTTTCATAGGATTGTCATGGAACTCTTCCCAAGACTAATTCTTGAATATTTGTGTAGAGACCCATTTCCAAGTTTTCCTCATGATTAAGTGCTTGTATTACTTCTGAATCAATCCTTCCAAAGAATATCCAACCGATACATTGTTTTATAAGTCTTCATTAACGACTAATTTTACATTTTAAACTCTCCCCGCAAACTTAACCTTTGACACTTATGCTATATATCTTTGAAGTTTAATCATAAAAGGTTATATTAACGAAGTACGTATAAACAAGTATACCCCTTTCCTTTTACTACGCATGCATTCGTATGCTTCGCAATACTAAACCCCAAATATTCCTTCGGGGAATCTCTATCATATTATATCATCAGCTACTCACTTGGTCACTCTCCTATGGGGATATTTCTGAAATGGGATCTTTCGAGTACTTTGTTTCCAAAAACACCTTTCCGAAGAGACTCTTCTAATAGACTTGTTCCTAAAAATGTATTCGGACATGGATTTCTTGATACAGGTCTTTATGATAAACAAATCTCTCCAAAATCTTTCCTCTGACAACATTCTTCCTAAAGATTCCATCCGGCAACATTAATGGAGTTGTACATTTCCTACCTGTTGCAAGCTAGGGCCTTTTTGCATTGATTGCAGAAGCCATAGGTCGTGATTAGACATTAAAAACCTAATTTGGAATTCGTAATGCTCATTTTTCGAAGAATCAAGAATAAAAGGGCTCTGCAGAAAGGATTTCCTAGTTAATGTAGATTTACAACGATAAATTGTGAAGCTTTTAGGTATTATCACGGTTAATTTGAGAAACTCTTTTTACAGCAATAAATTGTGAAGCTTTCAGGTATGATCACAGTTAATTTGATAAACTCTTTTCTTTCACTTATACAGATTTGAAATACTTATTGTTTCTCTATATTGTTTAGGAATTTAAAAACATAAGATGTGTTGAGCTTAGACACGAAGGGGAAAAACACCCACAACAAATGTTGTCACCCCAACAAAAATTACAAATGAACGTTTTTTATCCCATACAAACTACTTCAATTGGGATGTAGGAATGCCCAACCTAGAATGATATGTATAATATATTCATCAATGAATATTTTCCATCGAATATGAAGACCTACATGTATATCAGAATATCAAAAAGATTGGAATATATGATTTTTTTTTAACGGCCTCCACTCTTCCATTATAGTGATGTTGTGAGGTGGGTATTCTACCACTTAGATGAAGATACAACCACATTGATTAATGAGTTGAGAGCCCCTATATCCACATCAAATCCAGACATCATTCAAGCCAAATATTATCTACAAGAGCTTGATGTCTACTTGAATAATCCATTCTTAGAAAAATTCGGAGAGGACCACCAAGACTTTGTCAAGTTAGTAGAAGAATGGTGGAGTGAAGACAAAGAATTCACTCAGAAGGACAATAGGTCATACCCAATATAATATTTAAATAATCCCTACTAGTTGTTGGAATCTATGATCTACAGGTTGTACGGTGAAGAAACCTACACGCATTTTAAGATAGAATGGACRCCAATAACATACTATATGGTCGAGGCAGGACATGACTTCAACTAGGTGTARATACTTGCATTCAACATCTTCAAAAATTCCAGAGAGACCCCAGGACAAAGAAAACCYAGGTTTTTACATGTCCTCATATCTGATAGATGTTGTTTTTTCTTCCATAAGTTTTCCTGCTATAGGGTGGGACTGGAACCMTAGCCTACCTCCTATCCATRTATATTTATTTGAGTTGTGGGATGACAATTATAAGATGTAACTGTATGATATTTGTGATCATTTCATRGAACCATTGTTTTAGGTTATATTCAACCATCATCCTCACATATTATCTCAAGGAGTTATTGAAGCTCTTAAAGACATATGGSACTGGTATATGGRAAAACACTACACCTATACAGGGTATTTGGTTGCATAAATGTCCCACATATTCTTCCTAAATATGTCCCTAACAAGCTATTGGGTAGGGAGATTTCCTATTAGACAGTAGAGGAAGGGATAACTTCATTTCTAGTTGCACATTGTMAGAGAATTTGGCCCAGGTTTCTCATCAAAGTGGGAAGKTTCAATCTATTGAATGTCTCTCATGCTAAAAAGAATTTGTAGTCCTGAAATAAATATTTCTATGTAGAGGTGAAGCTGGGAAACATGATCTGAGAGGTATTTTGAGAGATCACATTAAWTTTTTGGGGTTCATAAACCATTTGTTCATGATGCCAATTATTTAGAGGATATTTTCAAGGGAGTCCTATCCTTTGAAGAGGTATTAAATAGGATTTGGGTTGAACCAGAAAAAGAAAAATTACACGGGGAGGAAGAAGAAAGAAGGAAAATAATCAAATAACAATGGGAACTACTGATGGATAGGGAGAAGGATAAAAAAGAGGAAAGAAATAAAGTAGAGGCAACCAAAGAAGAAGAAAGGTATAAGAGGGATATGGAGGAAGAAGAAAGGTTCAAACAAAGGGAGAAACAAAAACAAGAGGAGGAAGAAATAAGAAAAAAGTAAGAAGAGGAAGAATATAAGAAGATAAGAAAAGAAAAGAGTTAGAGGAAGGGAAAAATATTAAATCAGAGGAATAGAAAATGAGAGAGTTAGAGGAAAAGATAAAAAAGGAGGATGTGGCCCAAAAGGCTGCAGAAGAAGAAGGAGGAAGAGAAGAAAAAGATTGTAGAAGCAGAAAAGAATAAAAAGGAGGAAGCAATCTGAAAATTTGTTGAGGCAGGACAAAAGAAAAAATAAGACCAAGAGAAAAGGGAAGAAAAAAGAAAGAGGAAGGAAGAGGAATTAACAAAAGTCAAAAGTCGAAAGAAGAGAAAAATGGATGAGGATAAAAACAAACAGGCAAGCCCTAGCATTGTCAAAGGGATTACACTGGTGAATACATCTATTAATGTTGGTACCATTTTTTGCATGATGCCAATGATTCAGAGGATATTTTCAAGGGATCCATATCCTTTGAAGAAGTATTAAATAGGATTTGGGATGAACCGAGAAAATAAAAATTACATAAAGAGGAAGAAGAAAGAAGGAAAATAATCAAATAACAGTGGGAACTATTGATGGATAGGGAGAAGGAGAAAGAAGAGTAAATAAAGAAAGCAGAGGAAACCAAAGAACAATAAAGGTATAAGACAGATATGGAGGTAGAAGAAAGGTTCAAGCAAAGGGAGAAAAAAAAACAAGAGGAGGAAGAAATCAGAAAAAAGTAGGAAGAGGAAGAAGCTAAGAAGAAAATACATGAAGATAAGAAAAGAACAAAGTTAGAGGAAAGGAAAAATACTAAATCATAGGAAGAGAAAAGAAGAGAGTTAGCGGAAAATATAAAAAAGGAGGATGTGGCCCGAAAGGTTGTAGAAGAAGAAATGAAGAAGAAGGAGGAAGAGAAGAAAAATAATGTAAAAGCAGAAAAGAATAAAAAGGAGGAAGCAATCTGAAAAGTTGTTGAAGCAGGACAAAAGAAAAAATAAGAACAAGAGAAAAGGAAAATGGAATAAAAAAGAAAGAAGAAGGAATAGGAATTAACAAAAGTTGAAATATGGAAGAAGAGAAAATTTGATGAGGATAAAAACAAAGAGGTAAGCCTTAGTATTGTCAAAGGGATTACACTAGTGAATACATCTATTAATTTTGGTACCCATTTGAGCTCAATACCAAGAAATTTCTCATACTATTCTCAATTGATAGAGTTAGATGATGTTGTGGTAGTTGTAGGTGAATAATATTACAACTCAAAGAGAGGAATTGAGAAAAGGTCAACTAAAATGAAAAGAGGTGAAAACTTTCACAACAAAGGATCTTCTGACAATATGATTTCGTGGAAATTGAGACCAAATCTTCAAGTCAATGCCCTAGATATTGCTTCATCCTTGAGTGAATTTGCAGGGGAAAATTCAACCTCTCTATGTGAGTTAAGTGATACATTATATCTTTATAAGGAAAAGGTGGCAGAGTTGGAAGAACAATCAAAATTCTAGAAAGATCATTTGGAGGAGGATTTTAAGCAACATGCCACTGAAACTAGAAAGATTCATAAGGAACAACTAGAAACACTAAAGAGGGAATATTCAAAGGATATAGAAAGAATAAAATATGAGCATCAAGGAGAACTTGATCTTTTCGAGCAAATAAAGTTAAAGGTTATTGAGTATGGAGTAAAGATTTAGAAACTAGAGAAATAATTTAAATAAATCCAATAGGGAGCACATGCCTGGATATTGTAAAAGAAGAAGCTAGCAGGGATAATGAAGAGCTAAAAGAAGCAAAAACGAGATTCTTCACCCAGTTAAATGTGATTCAAGATTATCAGGATGAGACCATTATCTTATCTCATAAGCTAGATGAAATAAATGTCTAGTACAGAGAGACAAAGCATGCATTTGACAAAATCATTCATTGACAAGAAAGGCTTGAAGAGACCCCTGCTAATCTATTCAAATTCACCAAGAAGGAATAGAGGAAGACGTAAATTGGATGGAAAAAATTATGTTAAGATGTTAAGGAAACCATCATCCTCTTTAATAAATCATGTTCCAGAATGTGGAACTCTGCAGATGAGTTGCTAGAGCAATTCAACATGCCAGTAAATGAGGAACTTTCTCAAGTAGGACCAAGAAAACTGAGGATATTAGATTTGCAATACAATAGAGATAGTAGTAAGCAAGCTATTGATTAGATAATTTATTTCAACAAAGACATCATGAGTAAATATTGAATACACCTAATCAAACAAACTGCAACTACAAATGAGTTTGTAAACAGTATCCACATGGACCTGAAAAAGGAAGTTGCAGATAGAGTGTGTGATGGAGATATAGAACTCAAAAATTTAAATTTAAGTAAGTTGGAAGACATCACCAGAGAATATAAATTGTGTACGACCTATGTAGAAGACTTAGCCTTGAAGAAAGCCTCATGATTTTTTTTATAATGTATATTTCTTCATGGAAGAGAAATTGTAAATAGAATAAGAGAAGTTGAAACGGTGAGGTATAACTATCATCTAAAATGATGATAGTTACAGAATGTAAAGAGGCTCTCCTTTTTTATAAAAGGGAGATACATCAAATATTTAGGGACTTTTTCTCATGATATTATCGTATGATCTATTATTTCTAAAAAAATAAAGAACATAAGGCATTTTTTAATTCATGGATGTTTGCAAAAATGTACAGGATTATTCTTTATATGTTTTTTCTTATGAGATTCTTGAATGGTTATTGTATGAACTATTTATATGCTTGTCATTTTAGATGCTTGTACATTTTGTTATTTCTAATGGATACAGGGATAATTACAAGTCTACTCTGCAACTATTTGTGTCTTAATCTATGGCTTTATTGTTTCAAAATATTATTGATTGACATGAACTATTTCTAAAATTAGTGATATTATTTTATGTTGTGTCTATCTTGTTAGAAAGGCTTATGATTAGGATAGGATTGAATTATTATATTAGGATAGGTAGCTTTAATTTAATATTATATAGGTAAATTCAAGTTTAACAAGAATTCTTTGGAGGACGATGTGTCCCCATTTTTGTAATTGAAACCCCTTAGGTGGAAAACAATCCCACATTATAGTTAGAAAGTTTCATCCCAAATGATATTAGGTCTAATTGGTACCTTTCATCGATAATTTTCCCTTACCTACTTGACATGCCATTTGGACCCATCAATAGAAATGGTTCTAGAAGGAGAGAATTTTTGACAAATGACTAGCAAAGAATTGATAAACCATACCCATTCCAATCCACAAAGAAACCCTTATCATTGAATTGAATCTTAGTTTACAAACCCTGAGCATAACCTTGATACCCATCTGACTCCCATATAAACTCCTACCCAATTTTCAACTCAATCAGGTGTGCACCCATCCAACCCCCTATCATCCAATTCTCAACTATACGAAGACAATGACATTGAACATGGGAGAGAACATGCCCATAAGTGTGTATTAACCCAATTGTGACATGGACAAAWATGGTAATGACCTCTTGAATATCCTTTACCCGAGGGCCAAAGACAATTAATTTCTAGAGAATCAATYGTCAAAAAMTCTTCAACCGAAGTCGAAATATCAATCAATAGATCCTATAATTATCAACTCATTAACATTTTATGAGGGGTAACTGAACCAACAAAGATAAAATTCAAATATTATTTATCTATCAGTGTTGGTCAACCACCCAGTTCCCCTCATTCTCCCCCAAATTCCCCTAAAAATCCCTCTGAAGGAGAATACTCAGAGGAAGAACCATCAAGAAATAATCCAGGAAGTCCCAAAAACATGGATGGAGTAAATTATGATCAACCTAAAAACCCACCCACCAATCAACCATGGATTTATCAAGATGATGTGGTAGTTTTAGGAACTCCTCATCCTTTAACCTAACATCTTGTGAAGTTTTTGTCTAAGTTTGATCTTGAAAAGAAAGATTCAACGAGATACCACATTAAAAAATCCATGTTTTTAGTAATATTGAAGAACGTGGAGCATGAGGATGTTGTGTGTAGATTATTTCCATACACCTTTGAAGGTAAGGCATCTACTTGGTATTTTTCTTTAACACAAGGTTCAATAACTAGTTGGAATGATTTTGAGACTGATTTCACTGAAAAAATTGGAGATGATAAATCACCAATAGCCCTAGTGTTATAACTCTCCAGAATAAAAATGGATGCTAAAGAAAAGGTTAAAGAATTCAACCATATATTTTTTTCATTATTGAACAAAATCCCAGCCATTTCTAAACCTACTAATGATGTATCATTTGAATTTTATACTTCGACTCTACCAGTTTCATTGGCCATGTTTGTAAAGAGAGATGAGAAAACTACTTTGGAAGACACATTTAAAGAAGCCATAAAAGTGGGAAAATACATGCTAAGCTTAAAGGAAACCCTGTATAAGATCCTGAAAAATATAAGTCCACCAAAAAGAAGTTGCTTCTAACTAAACCTTCCACTGAGAAAAAGGATCAATATTCCATGGATATTGAGAGCCTATAAAGGATTATAAAGAAGCTCTAAAATGAAATTGTTAACATGAAAATGATTATTGGGGAAGGTACTTCAAACTCTAAGAAATTATTCAAATTCCCCCTTAAGAAGAGTATCATTCCTACAACTAAGACATCTCCACCTACAGAGGGAATTAATATCAAAGACTTCCTCAATGTGTTTAAATCATGAGCATCTGCTAGTGAATCCCCCACATATGGAAAAGAAGAAGAAGAGGGCGAGGAGGAAGTTGATCAAAAAGATAAATATGAAGATACATAAGAAACATCCAGACAATAACTCAACTCATTTTTGGATAGCTCTCTCAAATTAGATAGAGAAGATGAATATGAACATGTTGAAGAAATACATATGTCTCAGAATGCATATAATACTAGGAGTAAAATCAAGGCTTCAACATCAGATTCACCTTCCAATACTCAACCTACTGAAAAGACATCAAAAAATTAGAAATCCACTTCCACTACCAATGAATCATCATCTACAGTTGTTTTGAATAACCTTGAATATGACTGTGTGGAAGACTTGAAGAAGACTAAAGCTAACATTTTTTTTTGAGCTAATGAATTTACCTCAAATACAAGAAAAAATTATTAAGAATTTGTAGGGATCATCATTGAACACAAGCAAAGACACTAACATGGGAGGAATAAAGGAAAAGGATAAAGCTACCAAGAATACATATTCTGGCAAAAAGACTACCAAAAAGAAATTTTCTATCAATGATTCCTTCATTGGAAAAGGTCAAGAACTACCACTCCCCCTTTATTATTGACATTTGAAATATTTAACAGGAATGTTCACAATTGTATGGTTGATTTGGGTGCCTCTTCTAATGTGATTCCATTTAAGTGTGTGAAAAAATAAATGCTAAACCTAAAAATTTTGATATTCAAATCATACAGTTGGATAGATCAAGTGTCAAGGTTATGGGAGAATTGAAGAATGTCTTAGTAAGAATGGCTTCCAATCCAAAGGTTCATAAGATAGTAGACATCATTGTGGTATAAATTCCTGAAACATGTGGACTGCTATTAATTAGGGACTGGTCTTCACTTTTGAATGGATATGTTTCCACTAATTGATCTCAACTATGGCTTCCCTATAATGGAAAATACAATCATATAATATTTGATAAGGAGAGCTACATGAAGCATGTAGTTATATATATTAATGATTCAAATGATCCAATAATGTTTAATCAATTAATGTTGGGGAATTACAACTTGGACACTTTCTTTGGATATTTCACTGCTAAAATATCTCCACATATGGAATCACACATGCAATATGAAATCCTTCATTGCACTCAGATTGTTGAGCTTGACTTTAATATAGTAGGTAAGAGATATACTAACCCCAATGTACAAAATAATATAGTGGTAAAGACTAATTATGATGTACATACTAACCATGATGTAAAGACTAATTTAAATGTAGAAACTAATTCCAAGATAAATCCTCACATGTGGGCTTTGTTCTTTGATGGATATAATTCTAATGAGGGTGCAGGTGTTGGTTGCATTCTTAAAGACCCCAAAGGCAAGAAAACTTTCATAGCTTGTAGACTTGAGTTCCAATGTACAAATAATACTACTAAATATGAAACCTTGATTCAAGGATTAAGAAAAGAAATGGATCTAAAAGTTAAATTGTTGAAAGTGTTTGGTGACTCTGAAATTGTCATAAGATAGGTACGAAATACTATACATTGCATTTCTAGTCATTTGAAACACTACCAGCAAGAGGTATGGGATTTAGTTAAGAATTTTGATGCTTTTAATATCAGTCCTATTCCTCGTTCATTAAAGTATGATGTTGATATTTTAGCTAATGTTGCTTCTAAACTAATTCCATCAGGGGGTATCATGCCTGACACTTTTTCTATGGAATTGTTATACATACCTTTAGTACCTGAAAATATAACAAATTGGAGGGTCTTTGAAAATGATCAGTAGATCATCATCTTCTTACATATGAAAGAAACATTTAGACATTCGACCATTGATGAACTCTGACATGACCATGATCTGAACGACCAAACGAAATGTTGGGGTACATGCTCAACTACATACTAAGTGAGATACTCATTTTTTCCATTTTTCTTACTATTTAGTAGGACTTATATTTATAGCATGTCTATTTATATCAAGTATGTTTTTGGCCAGTGGTTTCCTATATGTAATACCATGGGTTTCCAAAACCATGGGTTTCCAAAACCATGGGCTCATGAACCACCACTAAGCAAAATCCTATTTTTTAGGGGAAGAGCTCTTCTTTCCTTAATTTTAGGAGATAATTCTTATTTCATGGATAGAGAGCGCAACTGAGTGAGAATATTGTTCTCCTAAGGAAGTGTGCATTACCCATCTTATTCTTAGAGTTAACACATTTCACTTATTTACCTATTTTTAGTGACTTTCCATGTTTATGAAATTCTCTCTCAATTAGGACTTTAGTTCCATTATTGGTCTCTAGTCTTATTATAGGAGAGTTTTTTTCTATTATGGAATGCACGTTGACTTCATGTAGAGTTATCATTGAGTTCACAACTATATTTTTAACCCTTTCTTATTATTAGCAACTTTTGAATTTAGTTAACTATTGCTACTAGGAGTGGTTGTTTTTTTAATTGAGCATGCACATGGAAACCCCAACCTAGTGCGCATTACTCCTCTTATGGAGATTCCTATATATTTAACTCATGATCAAGGATTAATACAGTGTGATTCGAGTTGGTTTATTAGTCTTTTATGTCTAAAGATTGATTATGTTTTTCTCTCTCCCCTCTTTCTTTTGCAATTAACTAGTGTAGTATTTCCTACTCACAATTAGGTCTTGGAGTGTAGTTTAATCCTACACAGAAGTTCCTGTAGAACCATCAGCTGAGGGAAAAATAACTCTAGTGAATAGAATTCCAAAGCATGTGGTGAGGCTAGAAAATTTATATGATATACAATATAAATTCAAAAAGGTAACCAATTGTAAGACCAACAACTCATCCATGCAATATGAGGTGATCAATTTGGGAACTAATACCAATCCTCGGACTTTGAACCTTGGTACTATTTTTTCTCCTTCAGAAAAGCATGAATTCATAATATTATTTAGAGAATAAAAGGATATATTTACCTGTACATATGAATATCTCAAAACATTTGATACCAAGATCATTCAACATATTATACCAATGAAGCCTAATACCAAACCTTTTAAACAGAAGTTGAGAAAAATGCATCCAAATTTACAACATGTAGTAAAAGGAGGATCGAGAAGTTATTCACTGCCAATATTATCTTTCATGTCATGCATACACACTAGATATCCAATATAGTACCTATCAGGAAGAAAAATGGAGATATCGGATTATGTGTAGACTTCATAAATAACTATCGAGTCTCTGAGAAACATAACTACCATGTTCCTCCCATGGATCAAATATTACAATTTGTCTTTGGATATAAGATGATATCCCTCCTAGATGGTTTCTCAATATATAATCAAGTCTTGGTGTCCCAAGATGATTAGTTGAAGACTACATTTAGGACCAACTGGGGAAACTATGCATATAGGAAAATGCCTTTTGGACTAATAAATGCAGGAGAAAATTTCCAGAAAGATATGGGCATAGCATTCATAGGGATAATTGGAAAATGTGTTTTAGTGTATCTTGATGATTCACTGCATTTTCTAAAAACAGAAGGGAGCATGTCCATAACTTAAGGATAATTTTTGATAGATGTCGAAGGTATGGTATCTCTCTCAATCCCATGAAATCCATATTTTTTGTAGATGAAGAAAAGATCATATGCTTTGTGGTTTCCAAAGTAGGAATAATGATTGAACCAGAAAGAACATAATTTATCTCTAAGATTCCATTTCCTCATAAAAAAAAGTATATGTAATCCTTCCTTGGAAAAATAAATTGTGTGCATAGATTTGTTCTAAGATTCTCTAAAACTATGAATCCCCTAGAAGATATAATAAATAAAAGCATTGAGTTCAAATGGGGTCCCAAGGAAAAGGAATCCTTCACTCAAATTAGAGAAGAAATAAAAAAAACCCTAGCCTTGTTGATACTTGACTTCAATAATGAATTCATATTGTATACTTTCACTTCTCACATGGAATTTGCAGTTATTCTCTCCCAGAAGAATGATGCCGGAAATGAATTATGAATTGCATTCATGAGTTCAGAGGTGAAATGGGAAGATATTAACTATAGTGAAGTAGATAAACAAGAATATTCAATATTCAAAGAAATTAAACACTTCAGGCCCTACTTACTCAAATACATAACCAAAGTAGTGGTACGTTCCTCTATAGTAAGAAATATGTTGGTACAAAAAGACTTGGGTGAGAAAATATCCCATTAGATAACTTCCTTGTAGGAGTATGACCTTGTGATTAATCCTGCCAAGATAGTAAAAGTTCAAGGACTCTACAACTTGTAGCAGAGTCAAAAGGAACACATAATGATGAATATAAATTGTATGATGAAGGGGGTTTAATTGAAGATGAAGTTTAGTATATCCATGTTCCTACTGACTCATTGCACTATGGGATAAAATATTGCTTAACCCATGGTAGTGTTCCCCAATACTTGGAACCAAAAAATAGGAGAGTCCTCATACTCAAATATTTTCAATATAAGCTTGTCAATGGAATACTTTTTAGAAAGAATTAAGATGATGTTCTGTTAATGTGCCTTGAAAAATCAGATATAGAAAAGGTTTTACAAGAACTACATGATGGTCCTATTGGAGGAAATTTTGGATGGGACACCAAAACACATAAGATCCTTAGGGAAGGATATTACTGGCCCACCATTTTTAAGGATTCCCATGCATATGCCAAGAAATGTGAGGTGTGTCAAAAGTCATTCGGAAGGAAGAAGAAACATGCATTTCCTTTACAACCTATTTCAGTTAGCATCCCTTTCCAACAGTCATGGGGTTTGGACATAATTGGGGAAATCAATCCCAATTCATCTCATTTTCACAAATATATTTTGACTACTATTGATTACTTTACATGATGGATAGAAGCAATACCTCTGAAAGTGGTAAAACCAAGATATGTTTTTCCTTGAAACACACATGGTTACCAGGTTTGGTGTTCCTCGGTCTTTGGTATTTAATAATGAAAAAAAAATCTCATAATTTAAATTGACTGAATATTCTCTTGAAAATAATATGAAGTAAAATATGCATCCAATTACTATCCCCGGGTAAATGATCTGGAAGAATTTACTAATAAAAATCTTATAAGAATCCTCAATAAAATTGTAACCGACCATCAGAGAAGTTGGCATCTAGATTTAATGAATTCCATGTGGGTTGATAGGGTGACACCTAAAGAATCCTTAGGGAACTCTCCTTTTTTCTTGGTGTATGGATAAGAGGCCATTCTACCTACTCAGGTTTTCCTATCCTCTCTTAAATTATCTCAATGGTTTGATAAAATCTCTGTTAGCAAAAAGGATTTTCAATTTGGAGACTTAGTGCTCAAATGGGACAAATCCAATGAAACCAAAGGGAAACATACTAAGTTTCAACAGCTATGTCTTGGTCCATACCAAGTTCATGAAAAAATTGGGTCTGGAACTTTTAAACTTAAAACTTTGGAAGGGGAGGTTGAGAAACTCCCTATCAATGGACAAATCCTCAAAAATATTTTTCATAATCACCTTGGGTGATGTAGTCTTGTATATATTAGGTTTCCTTCCTTAATTGTTTCTTTTTGGAAATTTCAATTTTCTTTTAATTGTCATTGTATAGTTTTAATTTTTTATTGTTTTTTGTCTTCCAACCAAATTTTGAATTGACTACCATGTTTTACCTCATATTCATCCATGTTGATTTTGACTGTATGTTTGAAGAAGAAATAATACTTTTTGTAAGGATTTATCTCAAAGATACCCATAAATGGAGAATCGACTATGTGTATATGGAGAAGTATAGGGGTGTCAAGGTCAAGTAATGGAGACCCAAGCATGAATAAATCTTTTCAATCGTAATAAAATTCTCAGGTTATGCATTGGATAAAACACAATACAAAAGTTGGATGTAATTGTGGTATCCTCCTTATCATGGTGTTACTCTCACAATGAATTTTAGAACGTACATGCAACTAGGATGGGAGCCTATAGGTTTCCTTTTGGGTATTATCTGTGAGATCCACTCACTGCAAATTAAAATATAACCATGTTATATCCTTATAAGGTGGACTCATGAGGACTACAAATTTTGACAAGATCTTCATATCTAAGCAACTCTCATATCACCCCACTTCCTTCGCCCCCTATTTGCATAAGAAAAACTTATATACAAATCTATAAGGGTGAATAAGACATAAGAATCTTAAGGAATTTTAAAAGCACCATTAATTGTGTGGGAAGTATAAGTAAACTCATCGGGGCTATGACTCTCGCTGGCAGTGAAACAATGCCTAGAAAAGAGGATTATATGCAGGATCAAGCCTAATCAATTAACCTCATATATTGGCCTGCAAAAAATACTTAGAAGGAAATCTAGAATCTTTGATTAATTGCCAATATTTTTCATAAAGAAAACTTGATGAAGTGGAACCCATGGCACAGGTGAGGACCACAGTTCATTGATAATCTTATTCTCAAAATTCCATTTTGACCTTTGAATGTTACAAGGACAAATATAACTGGTTATTCCCAGTGAATCTCCATGTGTTTTGGTTGTAACAAATCCCATTAATTTCTTCCATTCTAAGAGAAATTAAATGTCCCCCCCTTTCTAAATTTCTACATGAATTATGAGGCATAAGAGTCGTTCATCAAGTATGGGTAATTTTATAAGATGTACAAAGGAATAACTCCATTGCTATACCTTCTTGGTTGTGAGGCATTATCTTTCAGGGCTTCCGAATATGAAAAACTATTGTAAAGAGCATTTGTTTTTGTACCAAAACTAAGCTTTGAATATATGCAAGTTTTGAATATATGAAAAGTTCTAAATATATGAAAGCTCTCAATATATATAATTTTACATTTTCAAGTAGCCTCATAAAATTTAGTAATAACCTTGTAAAATAACAACATAACTTAACAATTTATCCACAACATAAATTAAGGATTAATATGGTAAAATACCTCTCCAAAAA
>SNQJ01S0064360.1:0-12384 GCA_010110895.2 Picea sitchensis
TGTAGCTACCTTTGGAAGTCATTACTTCCCTTGAACAATAACTATTGATTATTTCTCATATATTGTGCATGGTGTATTGTGGTGTATTGGTGTAACTCTTATACTATTGTTAATTTCTCATTGGATATAGTTGAATGGTTTAACTATAAGTTGAAAAATGTTTTAAATTGTACTTGATACTGATTCACCCCCCTCTCAATATCAACAGAGATATCCTGGCATTCATGAATATTGGGTACTCTGGTGAATAATATTCCTTTGCTCATTATATGACATATGATGAGGCACCTTGAAGCAAGATAATTAGCAATATATGCATACCACAGAGTGTTAGCAGATACTGCAAAAAGATGTTCATCTAGAAAATTATCTTCAATTGGTGTATCCTTACCCTCATGTTCTATCCTAGATAATAAATCTGCAACCACATTGTCCTTCCCTGGTTTATCTACTATAGTAATATCAAATTCCTGTAGTAGCAAAATCCATCTTGTGATACGACCAGGGGTAACAGGTTTATTCATTAAATACCTGATAGCTACATGATCAGTATGCACAAAGGTAGGATACCTGGTAATGTAGTGCCGAAATTTATTGATGGTGTAAATGACAGTAAGGAACTCTTTCTCAGTCACTGTGTAGTTTAATTCAGCAGGAGACAAATTCTTACTAACATAGTAAACTGCGTATGGTATTTTGTCCTATTGCTGTCCTAATACTGCACCAACTGCTGTTTGGGAAGCATCTGTATGAATATGGAAAGGTAATGCCCAATCTAGCCCTCTAAGGATTGGAGCGCTACAGACCAATTCCTTAATTCGCGTAAAGGCTGCATCACAGTCCTCTGTCCACACAAAATCTGAGTCCTTTGTTAGCAATTGAAAAAGTGGATGTGCTACTTTAGCAAACTTTTCTATAAAACGCCTGTAATAACCAGCACAACCAATAAAGATGTGTACCTGCGTGGGTGTTTTGGGTGTCGGGAAATGCTGAATTACCTTTGTCTTTGCTGGATCCATCTGGATTCCTTCAGCTGAGAGAAAATGTCCCATAACAATACCCTCTTCCATCATCATATGACATTTTCCCTTACTCAACGGCACACACACTTGTATACACCTTTCAAGAAATTTTTCTAAATTTTTCAGCCCTTCAAGAAATGAATCCCCATATGGAGTAAAGTCATCCATGTAGATTTCAACACTGTCATTTATCAAATCAGAGAAGATTCCCAAAATTGCTCTCTGGAACGTTGCGGGATCATTACACAGGCCAAAAGGAAGGACCTGGTATGAAAATGTTCCCCATGGGCATGTGAAAGTGGTTTTATCCCGATCTTCAGGAGCTATCTGGATCTAGTTATACCCACTAAACCCATCTAAAAATGAAAAAATCTTTTTTCTAGCCAATGTGTCCAGAACTTGATCAATAAATGGCAAAGGAAAATGATCTTTCTGTGTTGCCTTATTTAATTCTCGATAATCGACGCATATTTTCCATTTGCCATTTTTCTTAGGGACCATTACTAATGGGGAGACCCATTGGCTATCTGAGATGGGGTAAATAAAACCTACGTCTAGTAATTTCTGAAGTTCTTCTTTCACAACATTTTTCAATGCGAGGTTCATCCTTCTCTGAGGTTGTCTCACAGGACGACAATCCTCCTTAATGTATATATGATGGGTACATGAATTAGTAGGGATCCCTTTCATATCTGTATAATCCCAGGTAAAGGCCTCTTTGTGCTTCCGAAGGACATCCACTAGTTGCTTCTTCTGGGATTTTGACAGGGTTGGATTAATATTCAGGGTTTTCCTTGGTTCTAGTTCTACTGGGACACTTTCACTGGGTGCATCAACAGGTAGCTTCTTTGATTATTCTGCTGTTTCAATTGTTTCCTGAGTTTCACAGCTTAGGATAGATTATAGGAATTGTTCATTTGTTTCAGAAATGGAGAAAGGATTGTCCATAAAAGAGGTAATTACATCGTCTTCTGATTCTATTTTCAATTGAAGGGCTTGTCCAATAGTGAGAACTGGCCTCAATTCCTCATTTTCTGTTTCAGACTCTTTCCTAGATAAAATTTTCTTGTTTCCTGCTGGTTTTACGGATGGGTTTAGTTCTGCAGGTGGGTATAACACTAAGTTCTTAATGTTGTGCCCATTGGAAATAACCATGTGCCCTGATCGACACCCTATGTAAGCATCTACAGTAGCCAGCCAAGGTCTACCCAAAATCAAAGGATGGCCGCCCACCGAAGATTGCATCTGTAAGACCAGGAAATCTATGGGATAGTGCCATGAATCTACTGAAATTGTTACATCTTCCAACTTTCCTATAGGTTTGACTGTGGATCGGTCTGCCAATTGCAATACTATAGGTGTATGTTTCAAGTTACGAAGACCTAATGCATGCATGGTTTCAGTGGTGATAACATTAATGGCAGCACCCAGGTCTACCAACACATTCAGAATCTGTACCCCATTAATTTGTACCGTTAGAATTGGGTTCCCTGGATCTCCATACTTTTCAGGCATTGACTTTCCTGTCATGAAATCTGTTAATTTTCCCATAACATGAATGGTAAGGGGGTCTTTGGATTTCTTTGCAGATTTCTTTGAACAATATTCCCTAAGAGTCTTTGCAAATATTGGCACATCCTTCATAGCTTGTAACAAAGGAATTTTAACAGATAAGTTTTGCAGTTCTCCTAATAAATCAAATTCATCTCGAGGGCTTGATTTACTTAAAGTTAGTCTCTCTGGGTAAGGTGGTTCAAATTGATGTTGTTTTACAGGAGATGTCTGGTTTCTATCAGTTTGTTTTGGCTCTTTACTAATTGGTTATGATTCCTTACCTTCACTATCGAGTTGTTCAAGGATAACTGGAGGAGGTTGAACATTAACTGTCCGCCCTGATCGTAGATTCATTTCATACAACTCTGCAGTGGAAATGCTATATGAAGGTAGGTTAAGAATGTCAGTTTGATGAACTCCCCTGCTATTAGGATTTAGATCAGGTTGGATTGGGAGTTGAGGACATACAGGTTGGTTACCTAGAGGCACATTAGAGGGCAGTTGTAGTTGCTTCTATGGAATCGATTGAGGAAATTGCCCAGGAGGGGGTCCTAGCTAAGTTGGAGCCCATGGGGAGCTTGAACTAGCTTGAGGGTTCCACTGTTGCCACGGTGGGAACTGGTATTGTGGCCACATGGAAGGATAGGGCATGGACTAAGGATTCATATTGGAATTATTGAAATACTGAGATGGATATGAGTACATACCTTGATTTCCCATTGGTGGTCGAGGTTGCCATGGCTTTCTAGACCCCATGAGGTACAGTTGCTCCATGTCTTTCCCTGTTACTTGAAATACTTCTTTCAGGCCTAGAAGGGAGGGGCATGAGCTTGTTTCATGATTTAGCTCATAGATTGCACATTCCTCTATGGATTTTAGTGGACATTCCCTCTCTGGATGCTTCTTTCTACACGTCGGGCATAATATCACCACGGTCCTATCCAATTCCAGCTGCTTCTATTTTACTTGCAGTGTATCCATCTCTACTGACAGGGTGTTGAGGATATCCGTCCTTAGATTGTTTAGCAGGTTTCTGATTTCTGTTTTCGTAACACCTCCGCCAGACCCTTTTTCTGAGTGAATTCCTTGTCTATTTCTTGCAAGCCCCCTTGAGCACTGAATGCATAATTTGCAGATACCTTCAAATCTTTCCTTAGAGATGTCTCCTTTTCCCACAATGTTCAATAGTTCCATTGAGTCCTCACGGAAAGATCGGAGGAGGATGATTTTTAGATTTTCCTTATCCAGGTCAGAGTGACTCGACCTCTGTAAAGTATACTTGAATCATTCCACACAATCTTCCAAACTCTCATCTTCGTTCTGTGCAAACTTGAAAATCTCTTCCTTAATGTTCCGGGATTTACAGTAATCCTAGTATTTTTCCAGAAAAGCTGTCCGCATATCATCCCATGTGGAAATAGTGCTTCCTCCAAGGCCCATAAACCATTGCAGAGCCGCCCCTTTTAATGTAGAGGGAATTTTTTTTAACTTTTGGGCTTCCGTCGTATAGTCATACCCTCGACACACTATGTCGAATTCAAATAGAAATGTGTCAGGATCTTCTGAAACAAGCCCATGAAAGTTTGGTAAGGCTGCTAATGGGATAGGCTTAGTGGGCGCACCAACTCCCAGGTTTCCGATTGGAAACTCGACAATGGATGTTGTGGGAGCCATAAATATCTTCCAATAACTACTGGGTATTTCACCAGACTCTGTAGGAGGTGGCTGAGACTTCCTTACCCCTTGGATCCGAGTTGCTTTGGCAGCACTTCCCCGGTCCCTTGGTGATGCAAATATTCCTTCAATCCCTTCTCCTACGTTCTGATGACTTGATCCCTCAGCCATAGCCTCCTCTCTCTTGCTGGAGTGGTCTGATTCTATCGAGGTTCTTCTTGCGACCTCTTCCCCTTTTGTTACTAGCATAAGATTTCCTTGGTTAGGTATGCTACTAGATGTTTCTTCAACTGCTGGAGGGACTTGCTGTGTTGTATCACCCAAGAGTGATGTAGATAGCATTGGTTGGTCTACTGATTGTCCCTCAGACTTCACTCTTCATGCCCTTGGTCTCACGGCTGTGCGAGATGATGTTTCTGACTCAACCTTTTCAATAATCTGCTGGATGTATGTATTTCTTCCCAAATCTGGTTTTCCCTTCTTTGGGGCTTTCCCTCTACCCCCGTTATCCGGTTCTTTGTTCATACAAGTGTTGGTATCATGGAGGGTCTTGGAATGAACCTACAATGCTTTAGTCTTGAAGTAAGGTGTCAAAGGACCATTCCTTCCCCAAGACAAAAGATCTTACAAAAAGAAAGGAAGCTAAAAAAAACAAGAATCTAGGATTCAGGGCCCAGAGCAGGGCGTCAAAGGACTCTTCCCTCCCCTGGACAAGAACAAAACACACCACAAAAAAGACCTGATACTTTCCAAATCTGAAGCAGGGCGTCAAAAGACTCCTCCCTCCCCAGGGTAAAAGCTAGGATTTCCAAAAAAAAAAAAACACAAGGGATTGAAAGAAATAAATCTAACTCAGGGTCTGGAGCAGGGTGTCAAAAGACTCTTCCCTTCCCAGGACAAGAGATTGACAAAAGCAGAAAAAGCAAAAATAAAAACAATCGGAAAGATCACCTACGCTCAGGACCTGAAGCAGAGTGAGAAAACTTGTTCTCTCCCCAGGACGAGAGATTGACCCTATGGTTGGTCCGGATCGTTATCTTGCACCTTGTTAGCCTCCCTAGAAATGACGCCAAAATGTTGGTGTCCAGGTATGAACAATTTATTCACCCTTTTCCTACATTAATTTATCAATCCAGGTGCATATCCTTTCAAGGCAACGTGTAAGGTATATGCACGAGCAAGAGTACAATTTGTTCTAGCTAAGGGTTCACGATTAATATTCAAACATACTGTCAACTGGATTAACTACAACTTCCGAAAATCACTCATAAGAATCACACGCTGTAACAACAAGCATAAACTAATAAATAACACTGTAACAACAAGCATAAAACTGATAAATAACGTACTGTAACAACATGCATAAAACTGATAAATAATACACTGTAACAACAAACATAAAACTGATAAATGACACACACAGGAAGATGCAACACCTGATTAGAAGAGCAGGCCCAACTCTCTGATCAGGGTTGCATTTGTTACAACGAAGATGAAGAAAACAAAATAGATAGTATTTTATAAATCTGAAAAAGATTATTACAATCTCAATAGGGACATCCTCAGTTACAGGAATAAACTGTCTTTTATACATCAAAAGGGAGAACAACCTCTTTCCCCAAAACATGGTAACCGTATCCCCAAAAATATACATTAGTTGGAATGACACCAGTACCATATGGATAGGATCACGAAATGCCCAAGATGGTTCAAGGATCTGCGACTCTAGCTGCGCGGCCTCTTTATGGCTTGGTTGTTGCTGTGAAGAGCAGATTTGCTGCGAGATGAAGCCCTGGTCCTATTCTCCAGAAAATGCGGTCAAACTTTCATTTTAGTGCTGCGAATAGGAAAAACTCTGTGACTTTACTTCATTAATAAAATATTCCAAAAGAAAAAGGTAGGGGTATTTACCTCACGGGTTTAGCATAGTAAACATAGGTAAATAAGTGTAAAAAGGTCAAAAAGGTAATGAAAATGCAACAGAAAGATAGCCCAATTTGGTGCCCAACAGTAAGTACGAATGGCTAAGTGATAGACCTAAGTGAACGAAGGACTGTAAATGCTTTGTGCATACTGTGTGAGACTTGCAAAGCTATGTGCAAGTAATTGTAAGAAGGCTTGGTGCTGTAACATGGCTCGAAGAAGGAAGATCTAGTGAAGTGAGCGTAGATCTCCTGTCTTATGCAGAGTAGGATCTTGATGCTATGTGCCTGTAAGAATCTTGACCGAAGATAATAAAGAAGAAGAGTTGGTGGACGTATCCCTAGGGTGGGGGTGAACAACATATATGCTGTGTTGCTCTGCTTTGTGCGATGTGATAATGTGTTTATGTCTTTACTTTCTAAGTGCTTCAATATAGATAAATAGCGCTGTTTATGATTTGTGATAATAATGTATATGGAAGCTAGAACTTACTTATGTGAATGTGCTTAGTGCTTGAATCTGTTAGATCTGACATGTTCTTGTTATGCTGAGTGCTATTTGATATTATATCCGGTTGAATACTGCGATGATTTGTAATTAGGGTTTGTTTGCATTGTTACCAAGAATTGGATATTGATGAAGGTTTACTGCTAAGTGCTGTATTAAATAATAGAATCATAGATCTGTGTCCCAGCTAAGGTTGCAGACATATGAGTCTTGCAACCACCCTTGCCTCTACCTCGGGTGAGACTTTATCTACTTCGCGGGTGTTGCCGAAAGGGCCGGTAGTTAGGGTTTTGTTGGTGCACTGTTGTAGTGTTGAACCCTGGGTCTGCCCCTTTGACAACAATTCATTTTGGGGATACAAAGAAAATGCAGAGAGTGAACAAGAAGATGAGAATCTTGAAAAGTTGAAGCATGTTGAAACTGAAAATAGCAAGCTTAGAAACACAAACAAAATACTAAAATGTGAATTGAGTAGTTGTGAAGAAGAGAATTACAAGATTGAAAAGATCATTGATAGGTTGAAGGAACAATTAAAAGATTATGAGAAATTGAAAGCATAATTGGATCACATAAAAGGGGAGCTACTATTGACAATAGAAAAGTTGAAGAAGCTCGAAAAAAATACTGAAAAAATATATGAGATCATTAGCAGTCAAAGATATCCAAACAACAAGACATGACTAGGATACAATGACAGTTTGAAGACAACAAAACAAGAGATGGAAGATGAAAATGATGAAACAAACACTCCAGGAGAAGTTGAACAACAAGATAGAAGACTAGAATTCAAAATGAATGAGACATCAAGAAGATCCTCTCCCATCAGGTATGAAAGTATTCATTATGAAGGAAACTATAGAATAATATATCGTGAACCCATATGGACCACACCACAAAGAAGATCAGTTACTCCCAGGTATCAAAATTTCTTTCTTGGACATTTTTATACTTGTGGAAATTTTGGACACAAGGAAATCAATTGTATAATCAATGAAAATAATAACTACGCAAGCTACATGAATGGTGCAAATAGTAGATATGGAAATGTTCATAGAATTGTCAATATAAATTATAATCCATTTGATCCATTAATGGATCAAAATATTGTATGTTACAAGTGCAATAATCTTGGTCACAAAGCATGAGATTACAGAGAGATGAAGGAAGATAATCGTATGCCAAATGTCCCTATACCAACTACAACATGGAAAAGGAAAGAAATTCCACACAATGAAAACTGTCGAATAGCTTGGTCGCTAAAGAATGCAAAGAAGAATATGAATGGTTCATAGACAGTGGGTGCTCATCTCATATGACCGGAGATCAAAGCAAATTTGTCAGCTTGAAGAAAAAGGGTGGAAATTGTTGCATTTGGACATGACTCATCTACCAAAATACTTGGAAAAGGAATTGTAAAGCTTGGAAGTGAAAATGTAAAAGCAGGAAAAGTCCTATTGGTTGAATATCTAAAGCATAATATCCTCAATGTCAACAAAATATGTGATCAAGGATACACTCTTACGTTTGACTCCTGAAAATGTAAAATAAGAGAAAACAACTCAGGAAGATTGGTTGTAACTGCAACAAGAAGACTGAACAACATATACATTCTAGACTTGAAGAAAAGAGAGAGGACAAAAGCCACACAAAAGGATTCCAAGGAAGAAAAAGTCCCAAAGAAAAAAAATAAGGATGAAGTATTATTGAGTGCCACATGTTCAGGGGGAGCAACCCCAAAGAAGGTCAACTTATGCCATTGAACTCACGGGGAGCAACCCCACCCTTTTCCATTGATGTTAAAGGGGGGCAGAAATTGGGATCACGATTACAGGGGGAGAATGAGTGTTCCCATCAATGACAAAGGAAAATATTGTTGGAAGAATGGTTGTTTTCATTGATGTCAACCCTAGTCATTGGTTTTGGACCCCAAGATTGATGAAGGTATTTGGACATGAAGGACAATGCACATGAAGATACAACACCCATGGATGGATAGTATACATCATGTTGTTTCCAGTGGTAGGTGGAACATCACGGTTGAGGAGAAATGAATTTTTGAAGATGACAGAGTGAATTGAAGAAGGAAGTACATGTCGGCCCTAAAGATAATTAAAGAAAAGAATTACAAAATAAGAAAGTGTGAGGTCGATCCTAATGTTAAAAGGAAGTGACATAAAGGGTATAAATACATCTCATTAAACATTCATTTTTCAACAGATAAATTTTTTAATGAACAAGGAGATTTAATTCAAATTTAAGAGGAAATCTGAAGTAAAGAAGGAATTTCAAGGGAGGATGAAGTCTTTTGGTGATCTGTTCTAAGGTATGTTATTTACAGGTCATCTTACCATTTTCTCTATAATTTTTTTTCTAGAATGATTCAGATGGTAAAATTGGTATGCTATTGAGAAGACATATCTAGGTACCTATGGTAAAAATTGCAGCTCTTTATTCGCTACAATTTTGGAGATACACTCTATGGAAGATAGGGTTTTTGAGTAGTCCTGAAGCTAGTCATAAACATGTGTTCCAGGTAAAACAGTCATAACGTCTTCATAGAGAATCCAAATAAAGTGAGACCAATTGCAGTGGAAAGAGTACGAGATTTAGTTTCCTGTGTACGAATTTTAGAATCTTATGTTAAATATTGAGCACAGGGCATGTTGTACAAGTTCACTCTCCTGAATAAACCAGAATTGAATAAGGTCTACCATTTTTTCTATAACTCCTTTTCTGGGAGGATTCAAGGAGTGAAACTTAGAGGAGATTCAAAGAATACATTGAGTAATATTATCTATAGGATCAGAGTATTCCAATAAGTGAATAATTGCATAAGTTGAATAAGTCTCAGGAAGCATTATCAGGTTCTATGTGATGGTTGGTTGATGGTGATAATTTAATGTAAAGTTTTATTATCTCTCATATATTCTTGGGTGGGAGGAAGGGGAAAGGATGGAGAGGTGAAACCTCTCTTGATATTGGAGGATTGTATCTTCCTTTTGGAGTTTTATCCGTCCTTTATATTTGGAATCTGTAGCTACCTTGGAAGTCATTACTTCCCTTGAACAATAACTATTGATTACTTCTCATATATTGTGCATGGTGTATTGTGGTGTATTAGTGTAACTCTTCTACTATTGTTCATTTCTCATTGGATATAATTGAATATATAATATGGTTGAAGTATAATTTGAATTTTTTTTCAAGTTTTACTTGATACTGATTCACCCCCCTCTCAGTATCAACACAGACTTGGATACAATCATACAGAAAAGGGATCAAGCTCCAAAACAACAGAGAAAGAAAAATATCCAAAAATCTATGCAGAAACAATCAAAGGGGATGGGAAGATCTACAAGGAAGATTATAGGGACACTCCTCCTTCGAGAAGGTTCATATTTCAGAATCAACAACCGACATATAGGCCTTAGGAAGAAGAAGGATTCATAAGAGCAACTTGTTTAAGAAGATATTCAACTCCCAGTTATCAAACTATCTTTTTTGGTTTATGTTATGCATGTAATAATTTTGGACATAAAGTTACAAATTGAAGAGATAACAGTAGGAACATAAACAACTTTGAAAGTCATACACAAAAGGGTTATCCAAGAAGGCCTAGTGAAACACAAAGTAGAAGTTACAATAGGTTTGAATCATTGAGCATTGAAGTGGAATGCTACAAGTGTAACAACTTTGGACACATGGCCAAAGATTGCAGAATGACAATTCCTCCTAGAGAACCACAACATAATGACAACAATCACAAACATGAACCTCAGAAGAGAACATGCATAAGAAAGAATAATCAATATAGCAATGAAGAATGCACACTCGCTCTACAAACTAATAAAAATAAATGTGGTTGGTATGTTGATAGTGGTTGTTCAAAACACATGACAGGTGATAAAGACAAGTTTCTTACATTAAGAAAGGAAAGAGATGGATCAGTCTCCTTTGGAAATGAGGATTCGGATAAAATCATTGGAAAATGAACGGTCCGAATTGGAAACAAGAATACCAAGGCAGAAAATGTTCTACTAGTAGAATACATGAAACATAATATTCTATGTGTGAGTCAAATATGTGACCAAGGTCATAAAGTTACTTTTGATTCACAAAAGTGGGAGATAAGAAAATAAGGTTTAAGAAAATTGATGGCAACAACTGTAAGAACTTCAAGCAACATATATGTACTAAGTGAAATTGGAAATGAAAAGTGTTGTCTAGGAAAAGAAGATGAAAGTTGGCTATGGCACAGAAGAATGGGTCACATACACTTTGATAACCTTGTCAAATTCAGAAAAAAGGAAGTAGTTAGAGAAATGCCCCAGATTATGAAACCAACCAACACTTTATGCAAGCATTGTCAATAAGGAAAGCAAACAAAGTCCAGGTTTAAATCAAAAGAATATTCAATGATAAGATCACTGGAAATTGTGCATACTGATCTAGTTGGACCAACTACAACAAAGGGTTTAAAAGGTGAGAAATACTTTATGTTATTAGTTGGTGATTATACAAGAATGACCACAGCTTTCTTTCTAAGGAATAAGTTAGATGCTTTTGAAAACTCGAAGGTCTACAAGGTAATGGTTGAAAATGAAATGGATTCAAAAATCAAATGTTTGAGATCTGATAATGGAGGAGAGTTCACTTCAAAGGAATTTATGGACTACGACAACAGGCATGGAATAAAAAGACAATTCTTCATTTCTAGGACACCTCAACAGAATGGAGTTGTTGAAAGAAAGAACATGAAAGTATAGGAAATGGCTCGAACAATGTTAATGGATTCCAAATTGACAGATATCTTTTGGACACATGCAGTGCATACAATGGTTCACACTCAAAATAGAGTAATGCTCTGAAACAACACTGACAAAACTACCTATGAGCTATGGAAAGGAAGACCAACAAATGTGAAGCACTTCAGAGTATATGGAAGCAAATGCAACATCAAAAGAGAAGATGGAAGAATGGGAAAGTTTGACTCTCACGTGGACAAAGGAGTACTTGTTGGTTACTCTAGTACAAGGAAAGCATATAAGTGTTACAATTTGAGGTTGAACAAAGTTGTGGAAAGCATCAATGTAACAATTGATGAAACAAATGGATGCGAATTAAAGGAAGAAGAAAATGAATCAATGGAACAACTTTACAAAGAAGAAGTATAATATGAAGAAGAAGTAGAAGGGGAAGATGAAGAGGATCAAACAGAAGTAGAAGAGAAAGTTCAACAAGTGCCTCCAAAGACACCTAGTGTTGTTGGGAAAAACACCCTACAAACTAGCAAATTAGGGTCAGACTTTGCATGCAGATTTGACTGAATAGAAACTACTTTTTTACCTACATCCCAAGATTTAAATCCCTTTTTCTCAGTAAATGCATGGAAAAGGACCAGCTACCTTATTATCGGCATTCAATGTAGATCCTCCGTTGTGCTTGATTACTTGTTTGTGCTGCTCCTTCCAAAGATGACCTGCACTCAAGAGAAACGACAACTATGCATGCATGCCACTTCTATACTCAAGGGTTAGAAATAAAACATAAACTAATAGAATCATAGACAGTTCATGAATTGGGATGGGAAAAGCGTTCTTTTTATTACATAAAGTGAATCAACTTACAAAAGCTGAGACCGACCACCACTCCTTGAACCTGATCCTGGGCTCCTCTTCTTCTGTCCTTCAACTGCTTTGTGTTA
>SNQJ01S0064360.1:22675-38422 GCA_010110895.2 Picea sitchensis
ATTGGTGCGATAGTAATAAAAATAAAATTCTCAAGATAGAAGAGATATCCAACTTAATTATAGGTAATGTTTATACAATAAAATCTTGAGATAGAAGAGATGTTCAACTCCTTTTTGGTTTGTGTGATAATGATAAAATAAAATGCTCAAATTGATGTGACAATAAAATAAAACCTTAAAATAGAAGAGATGATCAACTCTTCTTTAATTTTATCATAGTCATTAAAAAAATGCTCAAAGCTAGAAGAGGTATTCACCTCAAAGTTCATATACCCTTAATAAAATAAAATCTCAAAATGAAAGAGATGTTTTTAACTCTTCTTTAATTTTGAAAACAATAATTACAAAAAAAATTCAAAATAAAAGAGATGTTCAATTCAACTTTAATTTATATAATGCTCCTAAAATAAAATAAAAATCAGAATGAGTTAAAATTTGAAACAAGATATTATTACAATAGAAAATATAAAATATGTTTAGCTTTTTTTTAAAATTAATGCAATATTATTAAAATAAAATGGAAAAAAATACTATTGAAAAAAGTAAGTGTTCAATGGAAATGGTGTTTAACAATTTTTTAGTTTAAAATAAAATGCTATTAAACTGGAAATGATTCTAGAATCCTAGATATTCATAAATACATGTACTTTCAATTCAAAATAAAAAATTCTGGAATGTACATGTGCCACTTGTTTATAAATATCGTAATGGTATTCCATCTTCAATTATTCATTCATGATCGACTTTGGACATTTTCCATTTTATAATTTTTTTTTTTTATTGAACTTCTATTAACTTTATGCGTGCTGCACATACCAAATGACTATATTGACAACTTGTGACATCTGACTAGTAGTCTTGAAAGTGAACATGAGTATCGGTTTGATGGGTTTCTTGAAAAATATACCCTTTCAATACAATGGATCCTCTTTCATATATAAAATCATTATCATCAAAATCTTCTAATAGCCTCATATTTTGTTTTGTGCATCGCATCAAATAATATTTCATGTTTTTAGTGTTTTCTATAGGTGCAACCATGGAAAAGACATCTCCTGCAAATAATTGGATATATTGGACAACATATAGTTCGTGTTATATCATCACACAAGTACATCTACAATTTATTTGAAAAAAATTAAACATAAAAATTACCTTCTCTAATAAGATCAAAAACTCTATCGCCATCAACTGGCACTATAGTTTCATTTGATTCCATCTCCTTTGAGCTTGCAAGTGACAGTTTCCCTTTTACATTAAGTTCGGTATGTGTCCAAGCTTTAACATATTCTGCATTTTGGTTTTCGCAAATATCTATGGATTCTGTGTCCTCTATGCAAACTGAACAAAAACAAGACTCATTTTTTCTATCAAATGCAAACACATTTTGATAACGTTTTGTTTTAACTGAATGTATTTTTCATGTCCCAGGTATTGTACTGGCATCATATGAGATTGATCTATTTACATCTTGGATTCCAACATACCAAAAAAACATGCACAAGACAAGAACTTGTGAACTTAAAATCTCTCAAGAAAATGATTGAAGATTGAATATAGATTTGAACACGTTCAAATAAAAATATCTTGTGTACATGTGTAACATTTATATATAGACACACCTGTGCACATCCCTTGATGTATTATATTCATGGCTTAGCACCATTTTTCACCATTCAATAACTTGTTCAGCGGATTCAAATCGATCGACATGAGGGTTCATCTGATACCTTCGAAGTGCTCATTTTACACATGCCCTTGCACCGTCGTGCTCTCCTTTTCCATGATCAGTCTAAAAAAAACTCCAACAATGTGTAATGTTTAATTTTTTATGAAGACAACATAAACAATAGAATTATTGTGAAGATTTGAACTGACCTGCACACCCATCTGACCATATCCAATGTCGATCGAATCCAATTTCGCGTTCTTTCAATGAATCATAAAATTTATCAAAACAATGTTGTACATAATGTGTGTTATGTGCTCGATCATCACTTATATAAAAGTGATATTATTTAATAACATGTCGATTGTTGTTGGTGCTTTCTACGTTATCAAGACTCCATTGAGCATGTCTATATAGAACATGGATAAATATCATGACTTGATCAGAATGATAATATTCACTCTGTATTTCTTTTTGTGTAGCGAATGTGTAATTCTCTACAAAATCAACTACAGAGAAAATTATCCTTGGTGGAAACACTTCATGGGATTGTTTGAATTGTAGGTCTTGACATCAAGCTCTATTTGAATGCTTGGTGTATTTATAAATTTCTTCCTCAAACTTCTTCAAAAAATCTATCACACAAATTTTATCTACCTTCAAATCAATCCTTTTGGAAATAACATTTGAAGAATGTGGAGCCGTGTTGTTGATATATTCATATCTCTTCTAATTGACTGTTATATTAGAAAATGATTGATCATTCATATCAATATGATACTTTGAATGAAACAAACTTGGATTTCCACAACGATCAAATTTCTTTCCACCAACACATTTGTTTTTGTAAAATAAATCATCATCTTCTCTTTCACATAGAATTTCAGATATAAAAGCACGGAATGTGGAAGGAGGAGGTGAACTTGGCCATAAAGTTTTACCAAAATCCAAAAAAGTGTCGTAATACAACTCAAATTCCACATGATAATGACAACAAGAAGTGTCACAAATAGTGATGGGTCTAACAAACCATGGTTTTTGTTGCACAAATGTATTGATGGAAATTTTAACTTCTTTGTGCTCTTCTTTGAACTTATTGAAAAATTCTGTTTATGTCATTGGAAATATATGTTTTGGATGTTCTTCATATTGTTTTCGTGCTATTCTTTGTCGCAACACATCCTTGTATGTGGTGAAACATGAGATTCTTTCAACCAACAATTATGGGCCAATTCTTTAACATTTTCTGCAAGTCTATCTTTGTAGGGTTGTCTAGAAATTACTATCCAACAAGCCAATTCATCATTTGCATCTATTTGAAATCGAAATTTTCTATGTTTGTGCAATTGTTTTCTTGACGTTCCCATCGTTTTTGCCATGTGTCATGCCAAACAATCTTTATATTGCTAGATGAAACAATTGTTGTTTGTATCACTCTACATGCAACATTGGCATCTTTTTTTCAAGATTTTCCAAAAGCTTTTAATACACTAGTTATATTGTCAAAGACATTTTGTTTCACCTTTGTATCCTTTGTCGACTTTTGAATACCCAATAATGATGTAGCTTCTTTTAACTTTCTTGACTTTATTAGACATAGTAAAAGTTGAGCTTGTATTGTTACTGATTCATATTTAAAAAAATTATTATACATATTCTTAGTTCGATATCTTATATAATGCTTAGCTTTTTTCTTCCCAAATTCGCCAGTATCAACATTTTCTAATATTTCATCATCAATGTTGATAGATTCTCTTGCAGATTTGAATTTAAAGTTTATATTAAACAACAAAACCCGAACATAAATTCACTAAACTATATATACAAGTGTTCATATTGTATTATCTAAATTTATGTACATACCTGTAGGTCTTCTGCTTCAATTTTGGTTTCAATATCTTCTGCTTCAATTTCGGTTTCAACATCTTCTGCTTCAATTTCGGTTTCAACATCTTCTTTGACATTATGAGACAAATCTATTTATGTTTTTTGAAAAACATCAAATTGTAATTACAATCAATTATATTAAACAATATTTTAACTTTGAATTCTATACTTTTAATATAGACAATATGTGCATGCATGCACACAGTTTGGATTTCTTCTTATTGCCAAGAAATCTCTATTTACATTATCATCGTTTATTTCTTCAGTATTTTCCGTTCTTGTTTCTTTTTCCAATAATGCTCTTTCATTTGTTAGTTTTGGGTGAGTATCATCACAAGTGCGATCAAATTTTCTCTTACACAAACTTTTGTTTCACATGAATTTTATAGTTATATGTAAAATATATTCAACAAAGACTTCACCTTGAAAAATATGACTAGAAATTTTATGTTTCCAATATATAAATTATTATTCCAATAGAAACTTGAACAAACATCAATTACCTTATGCATACCTGGTTGGATTTCTTCTTGTTGAAAATCTCTATTTACATTATCATCGTTTATTTCTTCAATATTTTCACGTTCTTGTTTCTTTTTCCAATAATGCTCTTTCCTTTGTTCGTTTTGGTGAGTATCATCTCGAGTGCGATCAAATTTTCTCTTGCACAAACTTTTGTTTCCCATGACTTTTATAGTTATCTGTAAAAGATATGTTCAACAAAGACTTCACCTTGAAAAAATGCTCAGCATTTATGTTTCAACATATAAATTGTTATTCCAATAAAAACTTGAACAAACATCAATTACCTTATTCAAGAAAAACAAAAAAGTTGATTCAAAACTTTGTTTAGGTGCTCTAGAAAACCATCAAACAAGCGATGAATTGTGTTAAATGTGTTCGGCCGAAAGCTTACTTATACGATTTGGCGCGAAATGAAATGATATGACGTGTCTTTTCATTTTTTCTGACCGACGGAATTCTCTCAACAATCTTTCGACCGAAAGAAGGTTTTTTTGGCCGAAAACCTTGGAAACCGTTCAGTTTTGACGGTTTTGTTGGAATTTAGTCTTTTGGCCGAAATAATATTTTTTTTCGGCCGAAAGATTATAAAAATAAAATATTTATGAAAATAAGAGTGATACTAAAAGAAAAAATATCTCTACAATAAAAAGCATAGACACATTGAAAAGAACCAAAAGTATTATCATATTTAACTTAGAAAAAAATCACATGATGGTAAAAAGTATTACACCTTAGAGAACATCTAAATGGTGTCATGCCAAAGAGAAATCTAAACAAAATCAAATTTTTCTATATATGAGCATGTATATTTTCTCATTACATTAAATATGTGAAATCTAGATTTTCTCATTACCTTAAAGGTGTGAAATGACACTTGACAAAATCAACAAAAAAAACACACATTATATCGAAAAACCCTTCACATAGATTAAATTTATAAACAAGGTTGTCTCATATGCATGTTAAAAAACCATCTCTCACACTAAATGTTGCTTCCAACTCTTGTGCCATTTTTCATAGATAATATAAAAATAATAAAAAATTATAGGTTTCTTAATAATAATAATAATAATAATAATTTGTAGGCTTCTATAATAATAATAATAATTTTGTAAGATTCTAAAATAATAATAAAATTAGTTAAAAGAAAGTTGGATCCGTGATTTTACAAAAGGTGGACTGGAGGGAACATGTTTTATAGTAGGTGTCACATGGCAATTGATATCTAATAGTTAAATCTACACTTCTAAGTAGGAAATAAAAGGAAAGGAAGCTAAGTTCAGTGGTATGATTTATAAGAATATGGATCTATAATATATAACAATAGGAAGTATGTTCCTAACGAAAACATTTTGTGAGACCTAATCCTAAATGAATCCCACAAGACATTGTAATGCCCCATGGGTTAAAAAATGTGTGTCGAAATAGAACCATTGTTTTTCTGGGTAGGAATGAAGAATGACATAGTGTAATTATCTACATGATATTTATAATTCGAGCAAGTTAAGGATGAGAATTTTCATCTAGTCAATTTATTACAACCCCATGATATTACCAAGACTAAGTGGGACATAGTGTCCATGGACTTTGTAGTAGGTTTACCTTTAACCTAGTGGAAGCATGATTCAATAATGGTTGCAGTGGATAAATTAATAAAGAGTGCACATTTGGTACCAACGAAGATGATCCATAGTGGATCATGATATCATTTTTCATCTACTTTGGTACTTTATGGGTGGAAAAATTGGAGATATTTGCTTGCAGGACCCATTTTAGGGGTAGGTACCACTTTGGTTATTTGGGGTCCAAAAACTAGAGCTTGTTTGAGGCATTAAGTGACCACTTTTGGGGTAAGACATTTGTGATCTTATCTCCAAACCTCTTGATGTTGTTTGACACTTCAAGAGATCTCCAATAGAAATAACATCACATCAATTGGAGTTCATATGTAGATGTTATGACTTCTTCAAGTTGACCTATCTAGTTGATCGCCATGGTATGAAGTGGATGCCATGTCATATTTTGTTACTCACATATGTGGAGCTAGTCATGTGTGGAATTTCAATAAGATTTTAGAGATTCTAAAACCATAACATTAATTAGGGGTTAAGTCATGAAAAAAACTAACCGTAACCCTAGATGACCATCAGACTTTGTTAAATACTAGGCTATTAGGAAAGGGAGGGGTTCAATTATTATTGTATAGTTTAATTTTCCATAGTTTAGTAGAGAATATAAGAGTGGAATATTTGTTGGATTTTTATATTCTTTGCGGTGAATTTTGAGTTGAGGTGGATTGACCAGGAAAATTCAAAGTTGAGGTAATCGAAAACAAGTCAAAAAGGTCATTCGACAAGAGGTAGACAGGTGGTCATGTGGAAACTGACTGAATATTGAATGGAGGATGACTTGTAGTCGAATGGTAATCTGACTTGAAGTCGAATGTAACAAAATCTTGAGATTTTATAGGATTTGTAGCCAATGATCTACGTGGATCTATAACCATTTTTGGATGCCTTTCTTTAGGTTTTTTCCTACTGTAAATCCTATAAATAAGGTGTGTTGTAATGTTGTAAAATATAATCTTTAGATCAATCATTTTAGAGGTTGTTGGTCATGTATATGTAAGTCGAATTGGCTACAGGGTTGTTCTTATGTAAAACAAGAATGTATGATGTCGATTGTGTCTTAGGTGTAGACCAAGGTTAGGCATGTAACCTTTTATTCTAAACAATAAGACAACAAGGGAGAAAGACGCTCCAAGAATGTTGATTTTTTCGTTTGGGTTTCAAGGGTAAAATCTATGTGTATTGTGTGTTTGCTTTGTCATTTTTTCTACAACTTAAATCTTTCTTCCTCTCTTCCGCTAGGTTTAGCATGGGAGTATTATATTTACTAACATGTGGTATTAGATCTTGGTTTAACCACCTTAGATCTAAGCTAATCCCTTGGTTCAGTAAGAGTCATAAGTCAAAGATTTTTAAATTTTTTTCTTAAAGAATGGTGAGTAGCTGGAGGATAGAGATCGAAAATTCAATGGCCATCATTTTGAGCATTGGAAGCTTAAAATTGAAGATCTCCTTGTATATCGAGAACAATGGGAAGTAGCCTGTTCAGGTACCATTTTCGCAAGTATGATGAGGGAAGAATGGGAGAAACTCAAAAGGAGGGAAAGGAGTACGATTTGACTTTGTCTTGTAGATTTGGTGTTGCTGAATGTCTCAGGAGAAGATTCAGCTAAGAAACCATTGAACAAGTTGGGTAGCTTGTACCAGTCGAAATCCATGGTAAATAAGTTGTTCCTTAGAAATAAGTTGTATCTTATAAGGATGAGTGATGGTATTATGGTGACTGAACATTTAAATGCGTTTAATACCATAGTAATCCAGTTATCGTCGGTAGATATAAAGATCACCGAGGAGGAGAAATGTATAATCCTATTATGTTCTTTTCCAGACTCATGGGATAGCTTAGTTGTGGATGTAACAATTAATTCAACTACATTAGTGCTAGAAGACGTGGTTTCATCTCTACTATCACAATAAATGAGAAGGAAGAGCATGGAAGGATCAAACAAAGATGCAATAGTGGTGAGGGTTCGATTGATCGATAGAGATAAAGGAAAATTCTCTGGTAGAAATTATAAGTCGAAGGGTAGATCTAAATCCCCAATTCAGTCAACAAGAACATGCTAGAAATGCGGTAAAGTTGGGAATTATAAAGGGACTGCAAGTCAAAGGTAATGGAATTTGGTAAAAAATATGATGAGAATAATTGAGTGAGAGAAATACTACTCCAGATAAGTGAGACGATGTGTATTTGGCGTTGACCAGTACACAGTCGGATCAAGGTGTTTGGTTGATCAAATCAAGAGAGTCCTTTCATATGGAACCACATAGAGAATGGTTCTATGAATATGAATGATATGAAGGGGGATATGTATTCTTGGGGGATGAATCGACAACCAAAATTGTTGGACGGGGTAGAGCCTAAATAATACTGCAAGATGGGAGGAGTAGAACTCTCCCAGGTGTGCTACATATTCTATGTTTGGACAAAAACTTGATATTTGTCCATAAGATGAGTAATGTAGGAGTTCACACTCTATTTTAGAAGGATTTGACTAAGATGGTCAAAGGTGTGATGGTTTTAATGAAAGGAATATATATTGGAACCCTATACAAGTTATTAGGGAATGTCGACTCAACTGGATGTAAAAACATCTCTATCCCTGAATTCGACTCAACATCAACTCGACTCCACTCAAATCAGGCCAAGTCGATTCAAATTGACTCAACAAGTATTTGTCAAGTTGACCTGACCATTCTATGGCATGATAGGATGGCACAAATTGGATAAAAAGGACTTTGAGCCATGCATAACAAAGGTATGGTCGAAGATTTTCCTGAATGTAATTTAGAAGTCAATTTTTGTGAACATTGTATATATGGAAAAAAAAATCAGGTAAGGTTCCCATCTGGTGTGACAAGGGAAAAGGGGATTCTATAATTGGTTCATAGTCATGTTTTTAGACTTGTTACAATCATAGATGATTTTTCCAGGAAGACATGGATATATTTCCTGAGGAAGAAATCAAAGGTTTCCAAGAAGTTCAAAGAGTTTAAGTCTCTTGTGGAAAACTAGATAGATAAGAAGATCAAAGTGATGATAACTGACAATGGTGGTGAATTCTATGGAAAGAATTTTGAGCAGTTTTGAAAGAAATGTGGCATAACACACCAAAATACCACATGTTGGGCATGTAGGTCGAATAGAGAATAAAGATAAGAAATGATGCTCAAAGAAAAGGCACAGGATCAAGAATATCAAGAAGGAAGAGAGAAGAAAGATAAGAAGAGGGGAGACAGGAAGGAACAAGATCCCATAAAATCTTGTAAAACCAGTCGAGCATGAGCTATATCCAACTCAGAATGCATTTTCACCAGTGGAGTAGTAGTGGGAGGCAACTCATTCTAAGTTGGCAAGAAAACCTTAGGTAAAAGGGAGAAAGTTCATAGTTGAAGAGAGATTCAGAGAATTCCAAGAGAAGAGGAAAAGTTCTGAGTTCGAAGAAACAACCACGACAATGAAAAACTAAGAGTAATTGTTGTGATTATAGGATATTCTCTATAAAGAATTCATGAATGTAACCAATGGAATATATATTGAACATATATTGTAGCGTAGAGCACACCAGAATACCTTAACTATAATAAATAAGCAAATCTTTGTGGACATAGCCCAAGAGGGGGTGAGCCACAATAATCTTGTGTCGAGTTATGTTGTGAACTAGTTTTTCATGTTTACAATAGGTTAATTCATGTATGTGTGATGTTGATCTTTTCTTTTCCTATGATGAATGTTTATCTTTAATGATAATGTTGAAATATTCATGCGCAATAATGTTAAATGTATGTTTAACTATTAATTGTTAAGAATCTAACTCGATACACATAAATAATCAAGTAATGAGGAAACATTAACTAGGATACAGTGCGTGAAAGGGCCTGTTAGATATGACACCAATGAGGAAATAAATAACCGAATTGGCTGGAACAAAAAGAACAAGAATTTTCTTAGAAGGAGAAAAGAAATCCACACTTAAAGAACAAGTACTGGCTACAAAGGTATGTGTATACATATTTACATGAGGTATTTTTGGGTGAATTTCCTAATATTATAGTAGAATGGATCAAAATATTTGTGGAAAAGATTGGTAGACATAGACTAGCCATGCCGGAGAACTAGACTCCTGAACTAGTGAAACGAGTGGAAGCAGTAGACAATAGGATGTATCGTGTAGTGGAATTTTGGATGGATAGTATCTTGGGAGGATATGTAAAAAAATTCGCTATAGATTGTACTCAAGATTACAATGTTGCATAAAGAGACTTCTTTAAAGGTTCACGAGGATGATTCATAAGGTTGTTAGCCACCTCAATCAAAATGTTTCTATGCGATAAAGAAGTGATGATGATGGAGTTAGATAACTAGAGAAAATTTGTTTGTTGACCAAGAGTTGATCGAAGATAACAAAATGGATAGAGGAAAAGGACTGAGAATGCAAGAGAAAGAAGAAGGGATATCATAAGGAGAAGATGAATTTGGAGTCTTGTGCAGTTGGAGAAGGTACAAAAAGTTGAGAACTGCAGCTGAAGAGAGAGAGAGCAATGCAGTGAGTACCTGGAAATTTGCGCAGAAATACATATGATATAAGTACAACAGAAAGAGGGGAAATAGGAAGGTATCCCATTCAGTATAGTCATAGAAGAACCAATAATTCTTGTCCAAGCTGAGTCCTAGTTAAAAAAAACAACCTCTTGGGAGTTACCTAAATCTGAGACAACTTTCAAAGATATTTCCAAAGCACTTGTAGTCAGTAAAGGAAGTCAAAGCATCAGTATCCATATCCGTGGTAGAGGTATAGGTAGGCATACTCAACCAACATTACCAAGGAGGATTCCTACACACAACAATATGATAGGAGTATATAATACACTCATATTACCAGAGTTCAAAGGAATTGGATCTGAGGATATAGAACAACACTTGTTCGTTTGTGAGACCATCTGGACTGTAAAGAATTTCCATGATGATGGCACAAAGATTGCGAAATTGGCGACAACATTTAGAGGATGTGTGCTAGTCTGGTACATGAAGCTCTAAAGTACCACAGTATCAGGACATACAATAACCTTATTAGATATTACACAAGCATTACTAAAAGAATTTAAGAAACCTAAGTCTGAGTCACAGTACATCACTGAGCTCAAGGAAATCAAACAAGTACAGAACGAGTTCATATGGGAGTTTGATCATAGGTTCAAATATGTGATGGGGATATTAACATTTCAAATACTCGATCAATAACACAGAGAGTGGTTCATTGTAGGCTTGTTACCTCACATCCGCAGTCCGTTAATATAGAAGAAGGTTATGATGCAGTCCGAAGCATTGGAAATTTATATGAAACTGGAAGCATCTCCGGTCAGAGAAAACAATGTAATGGCACGGATACAGAACCAGTTAGAGGAATTAACAATTCAGCTGGAAGAATCACCAAGGGGAAATTGAAACATGAACATATATGGTGCACCAAATGTAGGACTGAAGGTCACCACAAATATGAGTGTTCAACCTTTTCGCAGTACTTAGCAGTTGGAGTACCAAACCCACTACTAGGAGGAGGATACTACGAGATGTGAAAGAAATGGGGACATAACCCCCATGAGTGCCAATTATTACAAAAATATCAGCATACCCTAAGAATATTATTCTGTAGATTTTTCAAATCCATGGGGCATGAAGACAAAGATTGTCGTGCATTTGATATAATGAGGGAGCACACAACAGACATGTACATAATTCAAAAGGAGAATGTTGTGAAAGAAGGAGGATGGAAGTTTAATACCCCAAGAGGATTTAATCAAGGAAATCGAGGAGGATTCAGTAGAGGGATAGGTCGAACAAACTTTGGGAGAGGAGGAAGAGGCCCCATAGTATTCTATAACTGTAACCAACCAGGGAAATTTGTGTAGGATTTCCAAAATCCATGCAAAACATGTACTTACTGTCAGGCATTAGAACATACAATAGAGGGTTGTCCACAAATGTTGGCAAAATGATAGGCCAAAGGGAACGAAAACTAGAACCCAAACATTCAAAAATATCTCTGCCGAGATAAGGGACAAAGGACCCAAAATCATAGTCGTTACGCGCAGAGGAACCAAAATAGGGAGAGATGCAAACACTGGAGGGAAACAAGTTGAGAAGTGGGTAAAGAAAACAAAAGCACCGATATGAGCATTTTACCCATAAGAAGAGAAAGAGACCTATAAACAAGCAAGGAAAGAACTCGTGTGATAGGACAGGACTGTTGGAATATTGAGAGGGGGGGGTGAATCAATATCAATACTTTTATTTATTTAACCACATTATAAATCTTCAATGATATTCAATCAACATTCAATATAGCATCAGTACGATAAATCAATGCATAAACAACACATAAACACAATACACTGAAGTTTTACGTGGAAACCCAATGCAGGAAAAAACCATAGAATGGTTTTCTTAATTTTCAAAGAATACATTCATTGGAAGCACCAAATTCCTATTTCTCCAGCTACAACTGGAAGGAGGCTTCAACCCCCTATTCACAGGATGCAACCTGAAGGAAGCTCCAACTCCCTAATTTTATGGCTCCAACCAAAAGGAGGCTACAACCCCCTATTTTTTTGGCTCCAACCAGAAGGAGGCTACAACCCCCTTTCCTTTCCCCATCCAACCACCCTGAAATATAACTGTAGAAAACCATGTCACTACCTATGCTGCTATAACATATAACCTGTTGCTTCTACTACTACTGATACCCTTGTTGCTACTACTGGAATCAATATCTCATCAATACTACAACCACTTATTCCTCATTCCAAAATCCATAAGAGAGTTCTCCAAATCAACAACTTATGAATTACTGAGACATACATGTTCTTGTTTTATTCAAAATAACTCCTTAACACACTTAGGAGGACATACCATCAGAATGTAGCTGGCCTGAGCTTTTAGATCCCTGATCTTCCAAAAAAAATTCTCATAGGTCCGCGACTATGTGCACTGTATGACCATGGGTATCCTCGCTTTCCCTCACTGCAGGTCACGGATGTCCGTGCTTTTCCTCCTGAAACTCATAGATATACTCAAGGAATTCATTTATGAAACCCCTTCTCTGTGATCTCAACTCCTGCAAACTTCTTACTTCCCTTGAATTCTCTGTCTTTGACTCACTGCCTCATATCTCCAGCCTGTACTCTTAGAGGTGAATACATAGAAGTGATTTGAAATGGACTCTTCTCTGTGTTATATAGGAGAAATTTCTTAATGACATACAACTCATGATGGCATGCAACTCACATGTAACTGACATGCAACATGTTATGTTTTGTTTACTCCACTTTGATTTTGTCTGTAATAATTAATTATCTCTCCAATAATTGAGTATTCCTTCAATAATTAATTATCCCTACATGCAATATGTTATCTTATGTTTACTCCACTTTGATTTTCCCCGTAATAATTAATTATCTCTCCAATAATTAATTATTCCTGCAATAGTTAATTATCTTCTATTTACTGCCACTTTACTTTGACATGCAACTTTTCTCAAGGGTTGACATCAATGACAACTAATATAAATAATTAATTATCCCTACAATAATCAATTAATATTTTTTGATAATTAATTAATATTTCAACAATCTCCTCGTTTGGCATTAGTGGCAACACTTAAACACAATAATGGCAAACACTCATGCTCATGCTCGCTGATCCAAAGTATTTTGAGCATGAAATGAGAGCATATATATAATAAATAAATTTATCGAGATATTACAAGAGATCTGATAATATAACATAGATACATCAAATGTATATAAAAAGAGGTACATATATACAGTAATAAACAATTTCTATTAATGAGTGAAATGTATAGAACTGTAGAATCACAGAGTGAAAGACTCGCTAGAATGGTGGCAACTTATCTCTGAGAAGAGATGTGATGGATACCTCATTAGCAAGAAGATTATTGTTACAATGAATCTCCAAAGGCCTTTTTAACATAAATAAAATCCAAAACCCTAACCCCAGAAGATAAAAAGACAACATTTTTGTGGACCTCGTTTTGGGTAGTTTGGTGTATCAACTTCTCGGGGGCGTAAATTTGGCATACAATCTTCGTTATGGACGCATATTAGCTCATTGGAAAGGTATTAAAGATGAGATTCATTTCATAGGATCAATTGGATCCATTTGATATCACTGAGGATCCCAATCGTGGAAAAATGTTGTTTAGGCCCTCTGAATGGCCCGATAAGTTTAGGACCCAAAAAACTACTAAAAATAATAAATTTCCAACAAACTGTTTTGAGTGAGTTGGAATAGGTGGGTGGCCACCGATATCCACCTGGATCAATCCTACCTCATTAGGAATCAATGGTCTCCATTGCGTTGAGTTATCAGAGGAGAGGGGAAAGCGTTTGCTGAATCTTAATCTTGGTGAGTTGCTTGCCTTGCTGGAGAAGTTACGCTGCTTAGCTTGTTGAAGACTGTCATGAACCTATTGCTGGAGGGGTTGAATTTGTTCAACCAACCTATTGTATCTTGGCTTGACTGGGCAATGTGTAGGCACCATTGTTGGTGAAGAAACAATATATTATTTCTCTTCTATAATCTTCTTATGTTGGAAAGAAAGGTATTGGGCTAAGGCCACAGTGGTTAAAGTGTCATTCTATTAACCTTTTGAACAGATTGTTAAGAGGCTGAATTTTGCAGTATGAAATATTACCTTGCAACACGTTTTTGGTGGGACAATAGTTAGAACTACTTCTGGTATCCTGTAGAGATGACCCCCCATAGTAACAATGGCACTACGAGGTCGAGACTCATAAATAACATGGCACTTCCACATATATGGCTAACCCAAAATAACATCATAGACATCTAGTGGGGTAACATCACATAATACCTCATCCTTGAAGGGATGGATATCGTGAGAGAATCAACATTGCTAGCTAAAACAAAGATATCATCCCTAGTGAATCCACCCGATGTTGTATTGTTGCGGTTGTGGTGTTATCGACAATCCCAACTGTTTGATGACCTCTGTTGAGATGAGGTTCTTCTGGATTCCGCTTTCAACAATAAAATGCTGTGGGGTCCCCTTCCCCCACACATTTGAATGAAAAAGGATCTCCCCCTATTTAGGATCTACTGGTTCTTTTGGTTGAATTGTTGCGGTCATGACATTAGTAGTGGGGCCTGTGTCAATGATTTTTCTTCTCCCATTATTTTCTAAATTGGATTCAGAATCAGGGTTCGACTCATTTTATTTTATCTCGGCCACCAATGATTGTTTTAAGTGACATTCATTAATGTTGTGCAAGGGGATTTTGTGGAAATTGTGCCATTTTATAGTGTCCTTCTTCGTCTTTCCGTTACCCTTATTTTCCTGTGGCTTGGATTATTTTTCTAGAGGATGGTTGTTAGGGCCATATTTACCATACTTTGGTTGTTGCGGATTTGCAGACCCAAACTCCTATTTGTTGCAGTGCCTAAATTTCTGCTCGATTTTGACGACATATCGATAGGTAACTCCCGATGATGATATGTCTAGGAAATCCATTTCAGTTTGGATGTACCTTTGCAGAGGATCGTGGTATTTCAGAACTAGATGTTGCTTAGAGTCTTTGATACCCAACTTGGTGCACAACGTATGGAAATTATTTATGAACTCTAGAACTATTTGGCCCCTCTCTTGTCCCAGTGTGGTCCATCTCATATACTGGTTATCATAGTTACCAATAAGGTAATATTGTTCCTTGACCGCTGTTGGATTACTAAGAGGGGGGGTGAATCAGTAATAACGTAATTATAATCCCTTTTCTTCAAATTTTATATCAATGTAGAATTATTATCCAATAATGAGCAGTAATAAATAAACAATCACACACATACACAGTACACCATCGTTTTACGTGGAAACCCAAATCGGGAGAAAACCACGAAATGATTTTTCTTATATGTCTTGAAGAATTACATTCATTGGAAGCACCAACTTCCTTTGTTTTCTAGCTGCAACTGGAAGGAGGCTCCAAACCCCTAGTTTCTCA
>SNQJ01S0064360.1:45711-60227 GCA_010110895.2 Picea sitchensis
TGGTTTCTCTAGCACCCACTAGAAGGAAGCACCAACTCCCTGGTTTCTCTAGCACCCACTAGAAGGAAGCACCAACTCCCTAAGTGTTCCAGCACCAACTGGATGGAAGCACCAACTTCCAGTCACACATACACTGAAATGTATAAACGAGAACAATAATTCTCCCTTCAACCACCCTACCAACCTGGTTTTTCTGGCTGCAACCAGATGGAAGCTACAACTCCTTGTGTTCAAGAACCCACTTGAAACTCTGATGACACCAATTCTCCATACCACCATGAAATATAAATATTTTCTTTTTATAACTTTATCACAGTGATACAACATTTATCTATGGCTTACTAGTCTCATCACTATTCTGCTACACTGCTTTGCTCTGCCTGCATCAGCGTCTCTCTCCTCATGTCTGCTGCGCTTTCTATTCTTCTCTTAGATATGCATTTTTGTTCCTGACCTCTTCTGTGCTTTATGCTCTGTGTATTCTTTCCATTCTATGCACCATGCCTCTTTTGTGCACTTCAGCTCCTGCACAAATCATGCTTCTACCCGCATGAATCACACTCAATAGTAGCCCACATCTCTTCTCTGTTCTGCATTTTTATACTCTCTGTGCACCTTCTGCATACTTCATGCCGCACCTCTTCACTACATCACTGTTATTCCCTACAGGTTGTTCACTGCATCTCTTCCTTACTCCTTCATAGCTAGACAACATAATCAATTCACTTCTCTGTTCTGCATGTTTTTGTCATTTCGAGTCCTCTGCCTGATAATCATGGAAACTCTTCGTCATCCCCGGAGGTTAGCTCAATGTGTTCATCATCATTGGGCATTATTTTGAGATTCCTTATATTCTCTGGCAGATGAGAATCTTCATCAACTCTGTCAGTTACAACCAGTCAACTATGGATTCTTTGGCTTCTAAGCCCCTTCCTTCATGTGACCACCGATGGTGACCAAGCGCTTATTCAAAAGGCGCTTCTCAATTTCTGTCTAGTGAGCACTGGCTCCATTTCATGATATGACCTTGGGATATGAGCTTCATGTGACCATATTATTGTGGGCATGTCCATAAGTGGTTTGAGGGAAACTTGCTTTTTTCCCCACAATTCACTACAAGCTTCCACGCGTCCTTTCTCCAAAACCGTGGTTTCGATTGCTGCCCGCTTACGAAAAATTAAGGCCCGAGCATGTTCTGGCCTTGCAATGGAGCACAACCGTCTATCTCATGATATTGATGGTTCTCTTGAATGGACGGTTCATATCTGTCCTCTCAATTTTGCAGGCCAAATCTCTCCTTCCTCCATCAACGGCTGAGGCTTCCTTCATGATCCGGGCTCCGGGAGTTTCAACTCTCAAACACTATTGTTGCTGACTGGATATCTCCCAGAATGGAAGATATGCTGACATTTGTCCTCTTCAATTGATGGATTTTCATTCTTTCCTTTGTCCATGTGCAATCCTTGGTCTCAACGATCAGATGACACGTGTCCCTCCAAACCAACGGACGAGATCGATTTTGCCTGTCGGGCTTCGAAAGTTTTGATTCTCAAAATATTCTTTCTCCTGGAGAATTTCACTCAGAGTCCACGATCTAATGACATGTGTCCCTCTTGGATCAATGGTCAAGATCTCCTTCAGGTCTCCAGACTTCGGAGATTTCAATTCTCAACCTCTGCTTTCTCCCGGAGCATTTCAACCGAAGTCCATGATCCAATGATGCGTGTCCCTCTCAGATCAACGGTCGAGATCTCCTTCGGGTCTTCGGACTTCGAATATTTCAATCATCAACCTCCGCTTGCTCAAAATTCTTTTATTCGGAGTCCACATATTCCTACCATGTGTCCTCCTTGAATCAACAATCCTCATTCACTTCAAGACTTTGACACTTCGACAATCTCAAACCTTTCTCCTTTTCATTTTCCCAGAGATGACAATCCACTAACGTGTGTCCTCTTTAATCCAATGGCTATCCTCTACTCTAGGACTTCGGCCTTTGACAATCTTAAACCTTTCTCCTTCGCATTTTCCTAGAGAAGTTTCACCTGGATTTCATGATCCATTGACACGTATCCTGCTACACGATTCAATGATCTAGAGTACACTCGAAGTGATCTTCAGATCAAACGACTCGTATCCACTTTGGGTCTTCGACATTCGGGAATTCAGGTCTTTGGGCAAGTACTGATGGTAAAAATCCCAAAGAAAAACTACCAGAGTGACGTAACTCTTGCGTCACTCGATGACGTGTGATGATTCGAGCAACTGCCACATGTCACTCGGATTTGTAATTTCCACGTACCTGAAATGTCGAATCAACTTCACACTTGTCATTGTCTGATTGCACCATGTGTCCTTACTGATATGGTATGCCACGTTTCCTTGCTGACATGGTCTGCCACATGTCCTTGAGGATGAGATTTTATGACATAGATCTCCGTGATCTAACGGTCATTTTCTGATCTCCAGATCCAATGGTTGACAAAACTTCACATTCTGGGGATTTCAAATCTCAAACTTTCAGGAGCGTAACCTCCTCGCATCTCTATATCCAAAGTGAATATTTTTCGTTTGATCATGATCTTGGATCGATATTTCTACAATTCAACTTTTCTAGCTTATCCTGTCCTTCCACTCGAAATTGATTCGACGGTTGTGATTAAATCGCAAACTCAAACCCCATGAGTTCCTGCAACTCTGCCTTTGACTTTCCTGATTTGCGAGTTAGCGAAATGATGATCTCCTGCAACGTGTCCTCTAGATCCAATGACTCATATCTCATCGCGATTTCACATTTCACGGAGTTGGAGGACTACTCACCTCCCTTCTCCTGACTCCCAATTTCCTGATATCCACGGGTGCCAAATCAACGAATCATGCTCCCCACGATCTAACAGCTCAGATCAACTTTCTTGTGGATCAGGATTTCACATTTCGTGACTGTGGAGGTTGGCCCACCTCTATTCTCCCGATGCCCAATTTCCCGATATCCATGGGTGCCAAATCAATGGTTCAATCTTCCCTGAGACCGATGACTCCTATATCTCCTAAGCTTATGAGTGTTGGATAGGTTCTCGGCCTTATCCTCCTCGCAAGTTTTCTAAATCTAACGGTGCACGACTATTGTAGTTTCTCCCTCCAAGGATTTATGCGGTCCATCTAAGTTTTTGAGAATGCTATCTCTCCTGATATTTGGCAACGAGTTAGCCTCAACTTGATGCACACTTGTGCTCTGCATGTGACTCTGCGCTATTCCTCCCGAGCTTTGTAGACAACAGTTTCTCATGGTCTTCATCATTCCTGATGCTATCATTGCATCTTTCTTGTTTTCCGTCATTGCACACTCTGACTATAATCACGCGATATTTTCTATTGTTCTTGCCTATAAACATGCCATCATCGCTATTGTTCTTTCCATTAATGACAAGCACACTCTACCTGTAAACATGCCAACAATACCCCCCTTTGGCATTGATGGCAAACCTGAAAGACTGCATTGTTCTACTTATATCTCCAACTGTAGCATCCAGACCACTCCTTTTCTCCCCCTTTGACATCAATGTCAAAGAAAACATGCTCCCCTTGAGCTATTGCAGTACTTTTCAGAGGTATCATATATTCAACCAATACATACTCCCCCTGACATGATGGATTCTCTTATTTGAGTCCTGCAGAGTATTTGTATCTCATTCACAGTCTTCTCCTTCTGATTCTTGGACCTGTTCAACTTCAACTTCAACTATGTCCTCTGTAGTAGACTCAATATTTCTCACCTCTCTTAATGTGACTCCTTAATCAACCTTTTCTTGTCATAACTGAATGAATCCCCCTATCACTCTTCTCTGATATTCTATTACAACAACTTCATTTTTATTCCATGATTCCTACAATCCAAGGCTTTTATGACCATATTCGTCACAAGAAAAAACCATTACAAACACTCTCATACCTGCTTTCCCTTTTTACAAATGAAGGACCTGTGTTATACTTCTTAGGAGTACTGATTTCTTCCTTGTTGTATCCAATACTGGATTTGTCATTTGGTGATCTCTGACTATCCAAGATCTCGTCCAGGGTCATGGAGCTGTTCAAGAACTTGATTTGGGTGTTTGACTTCTCAAACTTCACAAATTTTGCTTCCGACTTATGACATGATTCTTCTTCTACTTCTTATTTTCTTGCATGGGAGGATTCAATATTAACATCATTATCTATCCTTATGCCTTTAGCCACCACTTTTCCTGATTTTACATTTTTTACCTTATAATATTTGGACGTGAACACCTCTTCACAGCCTCTGTCACACATTTGACTTATACTGAGAAAATTATGTTTCAGACCATCTACAAGAGGAACATCCTGGGAATCTCCTTTTCCATTACTCAAACTCACCATCCCTTTACCCTTGATTTTACCTGGTTCATCATTTTCAAAGATCACATTTCTTATTTTTCTTTTAATTATAGGCATAAGCTTATCCTTTTCTTCGTTCATGTGCTTGGAACATCCAGGAGTCCTTTTGTTTTTGAGTTGAAAGTACTAGACCACAATTTTCACTATCTTTCTTTTTCCATGTGCTGGCTTTTCTAGCTGAGAGTTTTATCCTTGGATCTTCTTTGTAATTATTCAGATGGCAATTTGCATCTTTGTGGCTGAATTTATGACAATTATAGCATTCAAGCTCATTTTTCAATAGGTCAAAGTGATTGCTGCAACATTGTCTACTCATTGGCTATTTATTATTTCTTGACCTCCTCAGTTGCATGTCTCTAAACTTAATTTGACAATTTGCAATCTGTGATTGTTTATTACTTGGTTGTCTCATTCTCTGTTGTGGCACATATTTATTCCTTGGGAGTCTTGATTGCTCATGTCTAAATATTAAGGAACAATTTACATCTTTGTGGCCAAAGTTAGAACAATAGAAACAATATCCATAGAAAAAATCTTTGTACCTGGAAAATGGTTGTCTTCTTTGAGCTGGTTGATTTCTTCCATGCTGATGATTTCCTTGAGCATAGGGTGTATTATTTCTTTGTTCTACAAATTTAGTTCTAACACCTTTTTCTTTACTCCTCGGTGGCTAATTATCTTCCTTTGTTTCTGCAGGTTTGATGTTGTCACTGGTTGTAGATTTGACAAACTTGATGGGTTCTTTGTTGCTTGGCTGACCACTACTTGATCCCTCTTCATAACCCAAACAATTTTTCAACTTTGGATTCCTTTGCTGATTTAGAATGGTGGCTAATCCTTTTGAGGCTTTGATACTTGACAGATTCTGATGGTATAAGGCTTGAAACTTCTCCAACTCTTTCCTAGTTTTGACTACTTCTTCCAAGGCTTCACATCTTGCCTTCTTTTCTGATCACTGTTTTTTCAGAATTTCTTCAATTTTCTTTGTCTCTTCTAATTCCACTTTTAGCAGGGAAAAGTCTTCATCAGGTTTTTTACTACCTTTATTGAACTGTATCAACAATTGTTTTTGTTTTCTCTTCTTAAGTCTGTCAATCTATTCTGAAGCACTGATCAACTCTCCTTCCAAGTCAACCACAACTTATTCAATATTGACATTACTTCCTATTCTTTCATTATCATAATCCTCTTTGGCCATAAACATAAAGTCATTAACCTTATCTTCACAGGAAGAGTCACTATCTGTGTCTTCTGAAGAGTCATCATTGTTTACACATAAACTTTTCTTTTTACCAAATCTCTTGGATTTGTACTTCTCTTATCCTTCAGAGTTCTAGTCCTTCTGCTTGTGTAGACACTTATATGCAAAGTGACCTATCTTTCCACAGTTAAAACATTTGAAGGGAAACTTGCCTTGGTACTTGCCCGATCCTTTCTTTAGTCTTCTCATAAATTTTTCTTCAATTTCATCAGGCTCAGAATCCTCATTCTTGTCTGCTTTAAATGATGCTTCTCAAGTGGTAGATTTATATTTACTAATCCTCATTTCATAAGAAGTTAGAGTTCCTAGGAGTTGATCAATAGACAAAGTCTTAAGATCATTTAGTTCTTCTATTGCATAAACTTTTGGATTGAATCTATCAGGCATAGATCTTAATATATTTTGAACTAATAATATGTCTTCAATCTTCTCACCAAGACATTTCATGGCATTCACAAGCTCCTCAACTCTTAAGAAAAAAATATTAACTGTCTCATCCTCATTCATCTTTAGTTGTTCAAACTGTAATCTGTAGGTTTGAAGCTTGGCATCCTTTACCTTCTCATTACCTTCATAACTGCTAATGAGTTTGTCCCACATTGCTTTGGCAGATTCTAAGTGCATAAATTTTACAAATTCTGCTTTTGCAAGCCCACTCAGAATAGCATTCATAGCCTTAGCATTGAAGCTGAATTCTAGCTTGTCATGCTTAGAAGCTAGTACAACCGGCTTTACATAACCAATATCTACCACATTGAAGACATATGCACCTAAATCCATTATGTAGGTTCTCATCCTAAATTTCCAGAAGCCAAATTTTGTTCCATTGAATAGGGGGGCCTTATTGGTTGAAGTTCCTCCATGGCTAGTCATGTTTAAGATCTAGGATCTACCCTTAAATAAAGGGAACTTGCTTTGATACCAATTGTTGGAAAACTGAGAATTGGGGGGGGGTGAATCAATTGTTACCGTGCTTAAACAATTATGATTATTTTAAACTCTTTACAAAGAACTCAATGCCAATCACAATAATGCAGGGAGGTAAGCAATAGAATATTCAACATCAATCACACACATGAAATATACAAAGATAGATATTTTATGAGGAAACTCATAAAGGGAAAAACCTCTTCTTCTTGATATGATAAGTAATCTTTATTTTTTGTACATTATCATTCTTATGTTCACCAACTCATTGTGAGGCTACTACCTCTATTTTGCAAGCTGCAACTTGCTAAGAGCACCAACTCTCTGGTTTCTCTAGCACCCACTAGAAGGAAGCACCAACTCCCTGGTTTCTCTAGCACCCACTAGAAGGAAACACCAACTCTATAAGTGTTCCAACACCAACTAGATGGAAGCACCAACTTCCAGTCACAGAGGAACTGATCTGTATAACAGAGAACAATAGTTCTCCCTTGCACCACCCTGCCACCCTGGTTTTTCTGGCTCCAACTAGATGGAAGCCACAACTCCTTGTGTTCAATCACCCACTTGAAACTTTGATGACACCAATCCTCCCTAGCACCTCCCTACCACCCTGAAATATAAATATTTTATTTTTATAACTTTATCATAGTGATACAACATTTATCTATGGCTTACCAGTCTCATCATTGTTCTGCTACACTGCTCTACTCTACCTGCATCAATGTCTCTCTCCTCGCGTTTGCTGCGCTTTCTGTTCTTCTCTCAGATATGCATTTCTATTCCTTGCTTCTTATGTGCTTTATGCTCTGTGTATTCTTTCCATTCTATGCACCATGCCTCTTTTGTGTGCTTCAGCTATTGCACATAGCATGCGTCTACCCGCATGAATCACACTCAACAACAACCCCCATCTCTTCTTTGTTCTACGTTTTTATACTCTCTGTGCACCTTCTGCATACTTCATGCCATGCCTCTTCACTGCGTCACTAATCTTCCCTACATGTTGTTCACTGTAGCTCTTCTTTATTCCTGCATATCTTGAAAGCATAATCACTTCACTTCTCTATTCTGCATTTTTTTTCATGTCAAGTCCTCTGCTTGATCATCATGGCAACTCTTTGTCATCCCTGGCAGTTAGATCAATGTGTTCATAATCATTGGCTGTTATGATAAGATTCCTTAGATTCTCTGGTAGTCGAGACTCTTCATGTTCTTTGTCAGTTACATACAATCAACTATGGCTTCTTTAGCTTCTAATCCCCTTCCTTCGTGTGACCACTGGCGGTGACCAAGCTCTTAGTCAAAAGGTGCTTCCCTATTTTTGTCTAGTGAGAACTTGCTCCATTTCACAATATGACCTTGGGCTATGAGCTTCATGTGACCATGCGATTGCGGGTAGGTTCATAAGCAGTTTGAGGGAAACCCACTTTTCATTCCACAATTCACTACGAGCTTCCAAGCGTCCTTTCTCCAAAACTGTGGTTTCAATTGTGGCCCGCTTACGAAAAATTAAGGCCCGAGCATGTTCTGGCCCTGCAATGGAGCACGACCGTCGATCTCATGATCTTGACAGTTCTCTTGAACGGATGGTTCAGATCTGTCCTCTCAAGTCTATGGGCTAAATCTCTCCTTCCTCCATCAACGACTAAGGTTTCCTTCGTGATTCGGGCTCCGAGAGTTTCAACTCTCAAACCCTATTGCTGCTGACTAGATATCTCCTGAAATGGAATATCTGCTGACATCTGTCCTTTTCAATCGATGGATCTACCTTCTTTCCTTTGTCCATGCACAATCCTCGGTCTCAATGATCAGATGACATGTGTCCCTCCAAACCAACAGACGATATCGATTTCACCTTTCGGGCTTTGGAAGTTTCGATTCTCAAACTCCACTTTCTCCTGGAGCATTTCACCCGGAGTCCACGATCCAACAAAGCATGTCCCTCATGGATCAACGGTCAAGATCTCATTCGGGTCTCTGGACATTGGATATTTCAATTCTCAACCTCCACTTTGTCCCGGATCATTTCACCCGGAGTCCACGATCCAACGACACGTGTCCCTCTCAGATCAATGGTCGAGATCTCCTTCGAATCTCTAGACTTCAGAAATTTCAATCCTCAACCTCCTCTTTCTCATAAATCTTTTATCTGGAGTCCACAGATTCCTTCCATGTGTCCTCCTCGAATCAACAGTCCTCGTTCACTTCTGGACTTCAACACTTCGACAATCTCAAACCTTTCTCCTTTGTGTTTTCTCGGAGATGACAATCTACTGACACATGTCCTCTTTAATCCAATGACTATCCTCCACTCTGGGACTTCGACCTTCAGCAATCTCAAACCTTTCTCCTTCATGTTTTCTCGGATAAGTTTCACCCGGAGTTCACGATCCGTTGACACATATCCTGCTACATGGTTCAATGATCGAGAATACACCCGAAGTGATCTTCAGATCAAACAACTCGTATCCACTTCGGGTATTCAACATTTGGGACTTTGGATATTTAGGCGAGTATTGGTGGTAAAACTCCCGAAGAAAAACTCCCAGAGTGACATAACTCTTGCGTCACTGGATGACGTGTCATGAGCCGAGAAACTGCCACGTGTCACTCAGATTTGTGATTTCCACGTACCTGAAATGCATAATCAACTTGACACTTGTCATTATCTGATTGTGCCATGTGTCCTTGCTGACGTGGTTTGCCACATGTCCTTGATTACGTGGTCTGCTAACATGTTCTTCCACATGTCCTTGAGGATGATATTTGCTGACGTAGATCTCCTTGATCTAACGGTCATTGTCTGATCTCCAGATCCGATGGTTGATGGAACTTTGCATTCTGGGGATTTCAAATCTCAAACTTTAAGGACCATAACCTCCTCACATATCTATATCTGAAGTGAATGTTGTTCGTTTGATTAGGATCTTGGATCAATGACTCGATCTTTCTACGATGCAACTTTGCTATATTATCCTATCCTTCAACTCAAAATTGATCCGACGACTTTGATAAAATCATGAAATCGGACCTCGCAAGTTCCTACAACTCTTCCTTTGACTTTCTTGATTTGCGAGTCAGCGAAATGATGATCTCCTACGAAGTGTCCTCTGGATCCAACGACTCATATCTCATCATGATTTCACATTTCACGGAGTTGGAGTGTTAGCGCTCTGTAAATTTCCAAGAGGTTGTTAGGAAGAAAAAATCTATGAGAGGTAACTTTATCCAACCACTTTTGAAGCTGGGATCTAGACCTTCCAACTTCAGAGAGGAATCTCTCTATATGATTTAGATAGGTTTCAAATTTTTAAATATTAGGCTAGATAAATAGTTAAGTCGATTTTGTGTCGTAGTATTTTTTGAGTTGGTTGAGACAGTTTATACATCCATTGGGCTATGGGGTCCGTGTCATAAATATGAAATCCAAACCATAAAAAACAAAGGAGCCTTTCACAGGGCGAGATAATATAATCACTGGATTCTTTAGTAGCATAAATGATGAATAGCAGAAAAGATGAAAAGACAGTTACAACAAAGAAGCAATTAAGAATTTCTTTATTGTAAAATGAGAAGATTGAACACTAAAATATTTCCAGTCAGAAACAGGGTATACGAGATAAATCCTGCAACTTTCATTACTTCCAAAGATTAGATTTAGAAAAAAATATGATAACAAAGTGAGAATAACATATAACTTCGATAGAACAACATCACCAGTGAGTACATGCAAGAATCCTGTAAAAGTGCCTCTTTGTATTAATGGAAGATCTCTTCAAAAAATATTACAATCTGATAGCTTGTAGGATGTGAAGATGAACAACCCTCAATACTTCGAAAGATGAAGTATTTATAACTCAAAATTACAAATGTTCCTGTCATTAATGAGAAGGACGTGCTAAATCTATTTTTATCCTAACTAACTTAACATATTTCATAAATCTAGGAACTGCTTGATGACGTGGTGTAATTGCATGTTGATTTCTGGGTGGGCCGTTGATGAAGCCTCTGCATGACTTCATCTGACTGGACAAATGACTGGACTGGGACAACTCATCTTCTACTCGATCAGATCACAGAGTTCCTCCCATCGAAGATGACTGGGCACGTTGACTTTGAGTAGCGTTCGATACACTTCATCCATTTCTGTGTACTTAGCGAAGGTAGGTTTGGTGACGAAGATGTATCGAATCTCATGTTGAATACTGATGTCCCACTGAAGTGCATCTAGAAATGCCTTGCCAGTGATGCTGCCTTGAATTCTTGCAAACTTTGAACTATCCTTAGCCACACCGGCCAGTCTCTTCTTATAGTCTGGGAGTGTCATCAATTTATCATTGATTACCTTCAGACCAGGAAGACCTTTCTTCTGTAGAGCCTCAATCTTACTAAAGAACCTTTGTACCCCTAGATCCATGGCCTGAACCTTTTCTTACAGCTGAAGCATTAATCCTCTCTTGGTCAAAATTATTTTGACCTCAAGGATGGTTTCTGTTCTGTCTTCAATTTTCAGCTCTTCCAACTCTTCCCTGGTCTTAAAATTTAGGAACTTGATGATCTCGTTCGCCTGTATTGGCATCTCTCCCAATTCTGATCTGATCTTCTCAATGGCCTGTTTGCTTCTCTGCACCAATTCATTCTTCTCAAACATGATCTATATCATGGGCCATATCTCATTCATGGACTTGGTGATGTATGTCCATACACTTTCTTTAACCTTGGCCAAAGTTTTTCCTGCCACTGTTTGCTTCCGGAGCTATTGTAACTCTTGTTTGAGCTGATCTGTCACCTGCTTTTCCTTGGAGAGGCTGATCTGGAAGGAATATTTGAGTTCCTAAAGGTTCTTAATCTCCTTTTTGAGCCTGTTGATCTTTGTTTCCTGCAGATTCATATTTTCCATAGACATAGCCAGGTCGATTGTCTTCTCCAGGGATGTCAATGGAGTCGCGGATGGGACTTCTGTCACTGATGCTGTGCTCACTCCCGAAATTGGAATGGTGCTCAATGGAATGACTTCCATTGGCTTCAGTTGTTCTTTCTCTTTTACCAGCTTCTCCATCTCAGCTTCCATTTCCTTAAGTTGTGCATTTTTCTCCATGAGTAGCTTGAGAATTTCATTTTTTCTCCTTCTTTCTTTGCTATTTCCTTCGCCTGCGAATCCTCCGTGGGTGGAAGATTCAATTGTTTCCTTAAGGAGGCTATGTCAGCATTCTTCTTCTTAATCATCTTCTCGGCTGCTTCCACGTTCGAAGGATCATAACTGATCTTGAGGACCAGTTCCTCCAAATTCTTGATCCTATTGTCCTTGGCAAAGGACGATATCGTCTCTAACTTTAGTTTTGTTTGAACATTGTTCAGGGACACTTGCAATTTGGACACAGTAGTGGAAGCATGCGCCAGCGTATAAACGACCATTTTCCCTGTCTGCTTGTGCAGATCCATCTGATTGGTTGGATGCACATCCTTCGTCTAGAATTCGAAGGTGGCCCTTTTGTAATCAGTGATCACCTTTGGATCTGGCACCTATGCCTGGAGGAATGCCATATGCATTCTGCCCTTCTCGATGTCAAATGCCGATAGCAGCCTATGTTGTGCAGTCGACGTCTTCTTCCAGAACTGGGCACAAGTGCTGCTGGTCAGGGTCTGGTTTCTTTTCTTGATCAACTCATATTTTTCAAAGATACTTAGCTTCGGTCCCACCTTGCCTGGCTTGGTGGTCGATGGAGAATCTGTGGATTTCTTCGGCAATGCTGAGGTTATGACATGCTGGAGGCTTGCACCGAGGGGTGGTCTATCAACCTTGGTCACTATAGTAGACGGGGCTTCTTTTTCCCCAGTTGGGCCTGGATCTGAAATGGTTTTAGGCCTCTTGGTATGCAACTGGAATTCTTCTGACGATACCTCAGTGACAGGCGAAGATAAATCTTGCCTAGGCCTTTTCTCTTTCAGAACCTGTGGTGTGGTTGTTTGAGATACAGTGGCCGGGGGATCCTGCTGTTCTATTTCGACCAAGGTGTTAGGTTCCCATGCTGTCTGGTTCACGAATTTCTTTACTTCAGGCCTAGCTTCGTGGGCATATGGGATGTTCTTATTTTTCACTCTCATCTGGGAGATAATCCCACAAGGATCGTAATGCCATGGGAAACTCATGAAGAACTTCATCTCCTTTAGCAGCATGTTTGTTTCTTCTCCAGCACCACGATTGTTGCAGATGAAAGAGCCAATCTTCCCTTTGATTCTGAGCTATTGCTTTTTCTTTAGTGCCACAAAATGGATATCATCAGAGTTTATCATCTGCCTTATATATTCCAAAGAAAAAATTCTGACAGGCAGGTATTTGGGCAGCTTATACGGTGCCAAATCGCACCCGTATACTCTGATCTTAGTGTGATTTTGGTATAAATACCAATCACCTGTCTTTGTGTGATCCGAGAGATGCAGGATCCTATGAACTTTATCATTTATCCGAGGCTCAGGCCTGTCGCTAAGCATACTTACCACTGGGTGGTAGAATTGATCAATGAACTCCTTGAAATTGAACTCTATGGAGTTATGCTTGAGCAAGGAGGTCCATGCAGTCACTGCCTGGGGTATACCCTCTCCATCCATCTTCTGCATGGAAAAAATGAATTTGTCCGCTTGGAAGAACACGAACAAATACGCCAGTATGGATGAGTACCGAAACATGGCTTCCATGGCAAAATTTACAAACTGTTTGTGAATATTGTTCTCCAGGAACATGCTGAAATCGAACTGGGTGGTGGGCTTCTCATCGGTAGAGAAGATGGATAAAAATCCCAGAATGGGTTCATCTACCTACTGATCTGAATAGTATCCTAACAAGGCACATAGGGACGAGATGATCTGGTTTCCTTTGGTCGAAAACATGGAAGAAGGATAAGGGGGATTTGTGGAGGGAAATTGAGTGGATGGTGGGATGAAAAGATCAAATATTTGAGCTCTTTGGGGGAAGGTCATTTTCTGGTACAATTCTGTAAGGATTTCCAGGTTGAAGGGTGATGCAGAGTCAACTAGGGGGATTTGCATCATTTGGTCAATGGATTCAGGCATGATGAGGAACATAATTTCTATGGAGGAGGAGACAACGACTCTTTGCTCAGGAATGTAGTGGGCTTGGCACTAGAGGGAAAACTCTGGAAAAGAATGAATCTGATGGAAGAGATATAGGGGTAAATTGGACTCCCAGAGTCCAATTTCCTCACTCTGGTCCAGGAAGACTTCCTTGAGCCATGGCTGAAGGTATACGAAATCAAAATCACACTTTGTATCTACAATTAAGTGGTCTTTTTCAACCAGTGGGATCCTGTCTAGGTCGACAGGAGGCCGGAGAAACAAATTATCCTCTTCTTCTGCTTGTTTTGACTTTGGCACCATTACTGCAACAGTACCTGCAATAAAAACAAAGTTATCGGGGATGACTGTGGATGGGGGCAACTGAATGTGATGGAGGAGAAAACGATGTAAATTTCTCTGGTGCGATGAGTGGGTGAATGGTGAAAATAGGAAGGGTGAGGGTAGTTTTGAGTAAACGGGTGTCTGTTGGGCGTGGGAGACAGGTTAGCTGGTTAATATATAGGTTATCAAGTAATAAATGGCCAACGGATCACTTAGAGTGTGAGATGGTGGGTGACGGTGACTGATGGATACAGATGGGTGACGTGGCAGTTACCGATTGGGGTAACGATCATGGTGAGGGGGCTTTCCACGAGTGAATGGGGGGGAAGGACTGATAGAAATTATGGGACGTGACTCTTTCGAGAAAGGTGGATGATGACATCAGGAGGTGATGAAGGTATGTCAGTCTGTAAGAGGCGATGGGACTCAGGACCGATAGATCGATGCCACGTAGAGACAGGGGACCGCTAGAGAAAATATTCCATTCCGGACCCCC
>SNQJ01S0064360.1:60237-71691 GCA_010110895.2 Picea sitchensis
CTAATCTAACCTAGATACTTTGGCTAAGATTAAACTGTTTAGCCAAACTCATTCACTAACCCTATCAACATCAATTTAAAAAGAACTTGGCCATGCTTGAAAGGTATGTACCAAGTTACTATTATTGCATGGGGCTTTATTGAAATTCTTTTATGCCCTCTTTTCTTTTTCTTTTATTTTTTTCTTTTCTCTTTTCTTTCTTTCTTTTCTTTTCAAATTATTTGTAGAATGAAAAATCATTTGTCAAAAAAAACACTAGAGATAGATAATATTCCAATCACCAGTTGATCCTATAACTTATAGGGTGATAACAATGACTCCACCTGGGAATGGTACTTTCCCTGTGAAGTGCCAAGAATCCTGGTTCCTGATGTTCTGAAAATTTCTGCCTAGTAGCCTTCGTTGATTGATTGGTTTTAATCTCAAAAAATGGAAGAATAGTGGCCAACGGCTTAGGGCCTTCTCTTCAGTCTTCAACCAACTGACTAATGTTATTCACTCATAAAATGCAGACGAAAAATAAAAATGGTATGTACAATGGAGAGTGAAAACTTGAGTCTCTACTGAGGCGGTACATAATGCTTCAACATTCTGCCATTTACAGGTCCTCTTGGTAGATCTGTCCCATCAACTTTATTTAGCAAGAAAGAGTTGTTACCTCTGAATGCTTGAATCATAAACGGTCCCTTCCACAGAATATCGAATTTTCCATGCTTTCCCTTGTCTTCATTTCTGGTGTCCCATCTCAACACCAAATCTCCTAGCTCAAAATCATCTTCCTTGGTTCTTTTGTCAAAAATCTTCTTGATGTTTTCTTGAACTACCCGGGTCTTGTTGAATACTTATTCCCTAGACTGCTGCAAATGAATCATCTGGTTGATCCTTCTCTGTGAGTCATTTGGTTCAGCTTGTACTTCTTGAAGCAATTTCATGACAGGGACTCCTAAGGAAGTGGGGAAAACAACTTCTGTGCCATAGACCAGTTGATATGGTGACATACCGATTGACCTTTTGGTGGTCATTTTGTCAGCCCATAATGCGAACACCAACTTGTTATGCCACAATTTCTTGTTTTCCTGCATCGTCTTCTTGATGATGTTTACCAAGGTTTTGTTTGAAGATTCCGCCAGCCCATTCCCCTGAGGGTAGTAAGATATGGAATGTCCCAAACCAATGTGATACTGGTTGCAGAAATCTATGAGTTTCTTCGACCGAAAAGCAACTGCATTATCAGTTATAATCTTTCTAGGACATCCAAAGCGAGTCAAGATATTATTTTCAAGGAATTTGATAATAACAGAATCAATGGCTTACCTGCTTGGTACTGCTTTGATCCATTTGGTAAAATAATCTGTGGCAGTGNAGGGGCTTCAACTGAGATCAGTTTCAGGGGTAGAGGGAGGAGTTTCCTTTTGCCTTCAAACGGTTGACATTGATGACATGCGATCACTGTACGATGTACATCAGCGAATAGGGTGGGCCAATAGAAACCAACTCTGAGGATTTTGTTGGCTGTGACCTTCCAGTTCAGATGGTCACCACATTCTCCTGCATGAAATTCTTGTAGCACTTTGTCAGCTTCATTTTTCAATAAACAATTTAACAGAATACCTCCCAGATCTTTCCAATACAGATTGCCTTCTAGAATACAATACTTTAATGCTTTCAACTTCAGAAACCTATCTTTACTCTTAATCAAACCAGGGGGAGCTTGTAGATTATGCAAGACAAATATAAGGTCTGCGTACCACAGAGAGTTTATAAATACCTCTCTCACGCTTGGAGTCGCCATCTCGCCCTGTTCATCTGCTGCAGCTAAAAAAATAATGTCAAGAGAATGGAAATTAGATTCAGCCATTAATTTAGCTATGCCTTGACCTTTAATTAGTTTCGTAGGCTTAATATCTATATCATATTCTAAAATGACAACAATCCATTTTCCTCTTCTTCCATCTGGATTGTCCTGGGTCAAAATGTCTTTTACTACCGCATTCGAAACATATGCAATGGTGTGGGAATGGAGAATGTAGACCCTAAAATCTTTTATGGCTTTTACCAAGGCAAAAGCTTGTTTCTCCATTATCTTGTAATTTAAAGCAACATCTCTTAATGCTTTATTGAAGAAGGCTATGGGCTGTTCATACCCTTCGTTGTTCTTCTGTAATAATACCGTTGCAATGGTATGTTCAGAAGCGAAAGAAAAAAGATAGAAGTCCTTGGTAAAATTAGGACTGATCAAGACAGGGGCCTCTGTGAGCACTCGTTTGACTTGTTCGAAAGACTGCCTGGACTCGACGTCCCATTTTATTTTTACATCCCTTTTCAACATATTTGTAATGTTTCTGAGGAGCTCTGCCAGATTGGGTATGAATCTTCGTAGAAAATTTATTTTTTCGATAAAAGACTATAATTCTTTGATGTTTCTTAGGTGTTCTAATTTTTGTATGGCCTCGATTCTGCTGGGTCTATTTTGATTCTGTCCTTGGAGATTATGTTCCCTAGCAGTTTTCCTTCCTCTAGTCTGAAAAGGATTTTCTTAGGATTTAAAGAAATCCCAAACCTCCTGCATTTCTCGAAGACCCGTCTGAGATGCCTCAAGTGCTCGTCATCAGACTGGGAAAACACAGTTACATCACCCAAATAGATGACGATAAATTTACCTAACTCTTCCACAAAGGCAATGTCCATCACTCTCTGGAAGGTGGTTCCCGCGTTCATCAAACCAAAAGGCATTTTCACATACATGAAAGTGCCCCATGGTGCAGTGAAAGCGGTTTTGTCTTGGTCATCTGGGTGGACGAGGACCTGATTATAACCCGAGAAACTGTCCAGCAAACAGATTCAACTAGATTCGACCACCTTTTGAAGGATGTGGTCCATTTTTGGCAAGGGGTAATTGTCCTTCAGGGAGACCTTATTCAGATTTCGGAAATCTATGCACATCCTGATTTCCCCAGATTTCTTACGTGTAGGGACCAAATTAGGGACCCATTTGGAAAAACGCAACGGGACTATGATTTTGGCATCGTACATTTTTTTGATTTCCTTTTCTATCAGAGGGAGTAACTTGTGATTTATTCTCCTAAGTTTCTATCTGAACGATTTTTGGTCTTCTTTTATTGGAATCCTGTGTTGTATGATGCTGGTATTGTAAGCTTTCAAATCCTCATAACCCCAGGCAAAGACATCCGAATATTCTTTGAACAACTCAATGTATTTGAGTTTTTTCTCAGGGGGTAATGATTTGGACAATTTGAACATCTCGGGTTTCTCCTCCGTCCCTATATTACAATCTTCTACTTCTTGTCCATTGGCTTCAATTTTCATTTTTTTGGCTACATCGTTAAAATCGAACAAATCCTCTAAAAGAACTAGGCCCCTAGGTAAAATGTTACTTTTCAAATGCAGAATGTCAGTCTCCATCTCATCATTGCCTAATTCTCCTGAATCTACACTATTTACACTATCAATTTCAAAATTAGATCTATTTACATTTTCATCCTCGTTCTCTAAATCTATATTTGTACATTCAAAATCATTTTTACATTGCAAAAAGTCTTCGATTTGATCATCATTACCAAATACTTGCCAGTACCTGATATTGTTGGGAACGGTTGGTCTGCACTTCACTTCAACCATGTATGGGTGGGTCGAGCGGAAAGGAATCTTACATGTGGCTGCTGACGTAGCCAATCCGTCTGCCAAAATGTTTTGTCCCCTAGGAATTACCTGAAAATCAACTTCAGTGAAACATCTGAGGGCATCAAGAACAACATTCCTATAAGATCCAAGATGGGGATGTTTCGCAACATACTCACCTTTGATGTGCTTGATTATTAACTCAAAATCACCTCTTACCATAATCTGTTTGGCACCAACTCTTTTCAAAAGCTTCAGACCGAGCATCAAGGCTTCATACTCAGCGATATTGTTAGTGCATTGGAAATTTAATTTGTAAGAATGGTTTTCTGAATACCTGGTTCTGTGATTGTGCAGCCAAACTCCTGCTCCGGCTCCTTGTTTGCTTACTGCTCCATCAAAATCCATGCTCTAGAAATATACCAGTAATTCTTCGGTTATCATGTTTTTCTTCCTTTCTTCCTCAATGACTTCTTGGCCTTCATCCAGACTAGATGTATCTTCTCCCAGCTGAGGTTTTTTCTCTTCCGTGTCACCATTGTTATATAAGATAAAAGAATCTAAGTCAGAATGCGTGGAGTAAAGAAGATAGTTGTGTGGTTTTTCTTGGCTATTGACCATGTATTTCATCAGTGTTTCTCTGTATAGCCTTCTTTGTTTCCCGAAAACTGGGATAGTGGCATACGACATATCTAGCTGCAGGGTACCTTTCAACTTAGCTCCCCAGGACCAGGATAACAACATTCCATACTTCAGAGGGATGTCTGCAACTACCACATCCATGACCATGCTCTTTTTAGGAATCTGAACCAGGGTGATACATAGATCCTTGATCAAACCAATACATCTAACTTTACTGGAGTCAAATGAATGTAGATCTTTATAAGTTCTGGTGACCTCCAGTCCCAGTTTATCCATCACTGCTTTCGGCATCAGATTGTGGGAAGCACCTGAATCCAACATAACATTATGCAGGATCAGGTCATGTATATTTAGGCTGATGTAAAAAGGAGCGACATCACCATTATCATCTCGGCCATCTAGTACAGGTCCAAACAAAAGTTCAGGTTGATCATCTGTAAGGTTCACGGTATCTGAATGATTTTCTGATCCAATGGTTAAGGCCTTCATGCCTATGTCAGGTTCAATGGTCAGTGCTTTAATCACCTGTGAATGATAAACATATTTGTTCATCAACTCGGAAAGTGGAATGGGAATTTTTACTTTGGCTAATTCCCCCTCAAGGATGAAAGGTGTAGGAGCTCTGCCTTGGCTCATCAATTCTGGTTTGTCCACCACACTCTTCTGGACAGAAGTACTTGGTGGATTAATAGGTGAAAACTCAATCTGTGATGATTTTTTCAGAATAGTAAGGTTTTTCTTCGCGGGAACTTCGACAGTGCTCTTTTCAGGAATCTTCTCGGCAGATGGTTCAGAGGCTTTTTTGGTTTCTACTACCTTCTTCGTTTCAATCGTCTTTTTTGGGGAACTTCCTTCTGTCTTTTTGCTCCGTAGATTGTACTTCCGGTGTACCTCCAAAATTGCATTTTTGAATGCCTGCTGTTCTGCATCTTTAGCTTCTTCACTTACTTTTGTTTGATTGAGAAGAAAAAGTTCTTTCTCTTCTTGGGTAAGGAAAATAGCTTCGTTATCGTGAATGCCCATGAGATTTATGTGAGTATCCTCCAATTCCTCGATCACTTCCTCTCCTTCATCAACATAATTCTCTTGTAGTGGGGGTCTGATCTGTTGATCCAGACCTCTTTGCTCTCTTTGATCCCTAGGATCTTTCTGTCTGATTTGAGGAGGGTTTTTCCTGAAGTTAGGATTTCGAACTTGAGGGGCTGGTGGGTTTTCTCTCGGTGGGTTTCTTTTTGATAACAAAAGTCTTTCCATCATTATTTCCATTGCTCTGGCCAAGGAATCCAATTTGGAATCAGAGGTTTATGTGGAAGGTTCCTCTTTAATGGTGACTCTCCTCTTTGACCTCTGTCGTGCCCTTTTCGCCAACAAATTGGCCTCCACACTTATTCCACTTTTCTGCATGTCTTCTAGGGTGGTAGAATTTCTTTCCCTGAGTTGGTACGACATATCAGCGTCGTGTTGGCAGCCAACTCACATTTTTCCATTGTCTTATAAGCTGCCTACACCAATGTTTTGAAAACATCAAATTTTCACCGCAATTTTCAAATAAACGACAATTTTATTTTTGCGACATTTGCACATCTACCTTCATTTTTTTTGTTTTTGTTTTCACGACTGTAAGCATGAAAACTTGGTCTTTCGAAGTCACATGAAAATCATTATTGAACTGTCGTTATCCTTCTGGTCGATATGCCTATTGAGCTTACATGTTACTTATCATTATACAACTTGCAAAACTCTTTTGATCTGCACTCATTATGCATTCTTTGACTGATTATGTATTTTCGTTTCATTAAATTGTGATGCATTGACAGTTGAATTTACATGTGCTTTGATTTGATTTACTTGACCATTGGTTTCATCAAAATATATAGGTGTTATGGTTAAACCCTTGATATATTTCATTTGATAAAACACCTAGTTTCAAAACGCATTGATACATCGCATGTGATATAGTCAAAACATTGGTATTGGTTTCGATTTGTAAGTTTGGTTTAAAACTATGGCATAACCTTGACTGCGCACGTTGTTTTATGCATTACCATTTCATTGGTCGGCCAAGTGATATGATTGTTGAACTATACTATAATGGGTAGAACAACCATAAGCCGACGGTTGTACCATTAGCAATAACTATTATGCATGGCAGAATTAAGCTCCACCACCTTCGCATGATGTCATTTATGCCTATCCCTATCCCTGTTTCCCCTCTATTAGCTCGGCTAACCCTTATTGCACTCTGCTCCTGTGTATGCTATGACCCAAAACCTGGCTCGTTCACCGTGTGCTCTGCTCCATGGCACCGGTGGTGCGAATTGAGTCGAACGGTAGCCAAGCCTTGCCTCTGTTCAACAATGCACGGAAAGACTTAGAGGATAACGGTTGGCTCACCTTCGTGTGGAGGTTTGAGGGTTTCAATCTATCTGTGGCACAACAGTTTTCCCTGACTTTTGATGGCTGTAGAGCCAAGGTGGGCGACATTCAATTGGAAATAAATGAGGAATTTATTAGTTCTGCTACAGGGTTACCTGCCACAGGCCAACATTGGTTCAAAAATTTGAAAGTGGAAGAGGTTCCATGGTCGCTTCTGTTCGTCTCGCGAAAGGTCACATCTTGTGACAGAGGTATGCCCATATCCATGCTTAAACCATGATGGCATGACCTTTTGATAATAGTTAAATAATTCGTGACCTGTGAGGGTCGATATGGACTCGTTTTTCTCTACCACCTGCGTTTGTTAATGAATTTTATGGGATACCCATTGAATATGCCCTTTTACTTCTAGCATAGCCTAGATAAAATGTCGAAAATGTTTAAAAGGGAGAAGGTTGACAGTAGCCTGTTCCACCATGGACTAATTAGACTTATCATTGTTCATTACTTAAGTCTCCACAGTGATAGATGGCGAGCTTTTATCGCTCGAAATGGTTTTGATGATACAGACCCTGTCCAAATCGACAAGCCTGTGGTGAATGAAACCAAGGATGGGCCACCTGTGCCCTTCCATGTCCTACTGCCCTTTCCTAAGCCTTCGGTCGACCCTGATATTGACTTACGAGACTTTATAACTAAGAAGGCCGAGGCTATAGAAAACCCTATGAGCAAAAAGGCCAAGGCAAACCCTACTGTTGATGCCAAGGGTAAAAAGAATTCTCAAATTATTTCAAGGATGGATAGGAATAAACCTAAACCCACTACTGAGAAGAAGCCCATAGTCCTTAGTGAGGATTCAGACTCTAACATAGGACGCTTCCTAGCCAGTCAGTACCCTTACTCACATGGTCTGTGCTCCAATCCACCTTATGATTTCGTTTCTATTCTGCCCCCTTGCTTAAAGAATAATCCTAGCTACCCTGGGATCAAATTACCTAATGAAACACTCGGCAATGTAACCAAACCATAATCTTCACTTTCGAAGCCAACACACTCGTCCTGTGACCAATGTGATTTATGGTTGGAACGATACTATATAGACGTTCAACTGCTTCAATCGAAAATCCAATCGCTGGAAAGTCAAGTTGCAATATTGACCAGCCAAAGGGACAAGCTTCAAGCAACTGATAGGAAGTAGAGAACCACTGGTTCCATAGTCTTTAAGAATGTTGAATCGGCCACAGCCGTTGTCAACTCCAAATTGTCACGATCAAGCCGTCTGCTTGTCATACATGTATGAATTTTGATATCATTTTAGTTGTGTGAATGACCAAGATTAATAAAATGATTTGAATCTCGTTTTCTAATAGCTCTATCATTCGAAATGATTCAGTCATAATGTTAACCATCCTGTACATTGTTTTCATTTTGCTAAAAATAAATGAAGTTTTGATTTGGATACACAATTTGCTCATTCCCAGTTTAGCCACTGATAGATTTTTATCGGATTTGATTGATTTTTGATTGGATTTGATTTGATCGTTTGTCTGATTGAGTTAACGAAATTGATGGTTTGCTTTAGATTGGATTTGTTTGTATCTAATTTGATCAGGAAGTTTTTCATGCTAGATTTAGAATGCGATTATGTTTTGATTTGATTTCGTTATGGATAGTTTGTATGCTGTGATTGTCGGACGATTTCATGAGTTTGGTTGTTACGATATTTTAATATGCTGTGTCATGTAATCTTCTAGAACAGGAATACGACTCTGTTCAGCTCTGATTTGGAAAGAGCGACTCTATTTTTCATGAAAAAAATCTTCTCATTTAAGCCTGTGCAAATGCGCCCGAATCATGGAGCGGTTTTTGATTCATAATAACTATATTAAAACCCAACTGTTCGATTCGCTCTTATTTTGATTGGATTATCCCATATCTTGAGTTGGTAAGATTTTTTTATGAGTTGGATTCGTATCATAAATGCTGCTCTGTTTGATTTTAAATTTGCAAAACGAATTGGTCGACATATGTTATCTCTATCAAATCCGGTCATAATTCGTTTGAAAGGAACAATTTCGATCAAGGTCAATTGATTTTGTTTGCCCCAAATAGCAATAATAAACGATTGAACTAATCCTACAGGTCCTGTTACCAATTGTGTGATCCCATTATGATTTCGTTTGTGGTAATTTATGCGCCAGCTTTGGTTTAATTCGCTCATAGCATGAATCGTTGTTATGTCAATACAGTTATAACGATTTGAAAATGATCTTGTTTGGATTCGATCATGTCTCCTGTTGATGAGGAAGCATAACAATTGCTTGCGATTTGTTTTAATCGATTTTAGTTTGATATGAAACGATTTCATAACTGTTTGATTATGATTTTGTTCAACCGATTTTGTGGTAACAAACGAAACAGAGTATATGCATCTCTGTGGTCATTTGATTTTAGTTTTGTTTTGATCTCAAATTAATATAACAACCTTGATTTGAATGATGCGTTTGTCTTTCAAATAGTTGTTAGTTACTTGTTATTAGTTGAATTTAATTCTTAAATGATTTGAATTGATTTTAATGCTGATTCTGTGCCTTATTTAGACCAGCTACAGAATCGCAAGATTCTGTAGATAGTCTATAGAATTATATTTTTTTATCATTTTATTAATAAAATACCCTTCTAACTTGTCCATTTTTAACCCTTTTCAGGTACATCCGAATTGCATTGGATATGCTGGACAGTCTAGGGGATATTTGTGTGTTTAGTTTTATTTTAGGTTCCTAGTTTAGTTAAACTTGGGATATCTTCCCAGATTTTATGTAAACAGTTTTGATAACTTCCATAGGGAGGTTTTACCCTGTGGAAAACCTTTAAATACTTATTATTTTTTGTAATAAGGGGCATCCTCATTTGTGGGAGAACCAGGCTATGGATTTCTGATACAAACTGAGACATGAGTTGATGTTCTGCTACAGCTTTCGCTTTCATAATATCAATCTTTTGTTTCAAGTTTATGCATGTCATTTGTAATTGATTATAGACTACTTTAGCTATCATAGTCTATTGCAGAATGATGTGATTTAATTAATGTGATCCATGTCTGATTTCTTTCATTACTTTAAAAATACAACAATTACTTTGTTCAGTTAATGAATGACAGAATTCTCTTCTTCATCAATTGAATTATTTTGTATAAGTCTTTGCATACAGATTTATCTAACGGTGAAGATTTATAAATCATAAGATTGTTGTAAATTTTATGTCTTGTTTGTCTTGTAATCATATTTGAAGAGCATTGCATCTTATCGTTTACGACAAGTTTCTGGATAATTCGGTGCGGGTTTCCTCCCTCCGATCAGCTGAGAAAATCATCATACACGGGACAAACCTGGAGCATTTCTCTAGGTCAGTTTATGATTTATTTGTTAGTTAATCTGTTTAGTATAATTTAGGTAGTTAAATGTGTAGTTAGAATTAGTATATTAGTTGTTTAGTTTAGTTAGTTTTTCGTATTATCTCTTGTTCATAAAATTATAAAATCAACAAAAAATATCTTTCTATGTCTTAAGGCAGAATGCAAATGAGTTTTTCAGGTTTTATTTAAATCTATAAATTGTAGATATTGTACATTTTGTGAATAAGTTATATTTCCATTAGTAGTTAAATAGTTAATTAGTTAGAGTTAGTGTAGTAGTAGTCAGTAGATTGTATATAGAATAGTTAGTTTAGTTTATTAGTTTGTTTTATTTCTTTTTAGTTAGATTAGTTTAGTTTGTTTTAATAGTTAGTTTTAGTTAGATTAGTTTAGTTTGTTTTAATTGTTATTATTAGTTAGATTAGTTATTGTAGATTAGTTTTCTCTTTTTTTATTAGGACCTTAGATCGGCTAACGGAGCCGCTAAACCCATCAGGGTGGTTCATCCCAAACGGCTTGGGTTATTAGACAACCCCGAACCGGTTCCACTCTCTCAGTTGATGGACGGTCAATTTCGCCCATCAACAAATGGCGCTAGAAGGAGGGCCTAAATTTAATTAATGGCACGAGGTGGTCACAAGACTCCTCCACCACCTAATCGCTCACCTATAGTGACTAGAAGCCATTCAAACGATAATATTCCACCCCAAACAACAACCACATCAACCGACGATCCACAGATCACAGTTGAGCCAGCAATCCCTAATCCTATAGGTGGTGACATACAAGAGATTGTCCGTCAATCTCTTATAAAAACACATAGTGCCTTAGCCCGTTTGAGGCAACCAAACCGTCCGTGGGGTCAACCTTTGGACTTCTCCGATATTAGAGAACAATTAGGTGACACTAACCTCACTGTGAATCCTTTAGATCCAATCTTAAATCCTGCTGCAGGAGGATCTGGGATACCTCCTTCACCACCTCCATCATCTCCTTCCTCTTCCGGAGGAGATTCCTCTGATGAAAGCAATTCCCCTTCTCAGCCGTCCACACCCACTACACCAATGGCAAATCAGAACAACCCTACTAGACCCTGTCTTGATCAGGATGCCGTAGCTGTACCCGGAGCTCAACATCCTTTACCTAAACACCCAGAGAAATGGCTTCCCAAGTTTGACCCAGACTCAAAACNGAAGACATTGTCTATAGGTTGTTCCCGTATACTTTCGAGGGTAATGCATCCACATGGTACTTTGCCCAACAACCCCATACCATTGTGTCTTGGGAAAAGTTTGAGTCATGCTTTTTGGAAAAATTTGGAGACGGTAAGCCTCCGGAAGTCCTAGTCATGGATATTTCTAGCTTAAGAATGAACCCAAAAG
>SNQJ01S0064362.1:2405-16438 GCA_010110895.2 Picea sitchensis
ATTTTGTGTTGGTGTAAATTTTTCCTTGGTTAAAAATGCACGACAAGCTACATTAAAATTCATGCCAAGGTCCCAAAAATCATTCAATTTGAGTGGTTCACACTATAAATGATTTTTATGTCATTTAATATAAGCCTATATACTTAGTTTTGCATTTGCAGTCATAAAATACTTTTCCACAACATGTTTGTAAAATGTAATCCAAGCTTGTATTATACCTTAGATTTGAGTTGTTCAAGTTTCTAGGGGTGTGGTTTATTATATTAGATCTGTTCATGTTGTTAATTTTTCAATTACAAGTTTAAAAATGTTTTTTTTTGCAAAAGAGGCAAAGTTTGTCTTGTAATTTGGAAGGTTGAAGCTGTACTAAGTGACTAAATTAAAATGTGTGCCCACGATTCAATGTAGCTCCAAAAATAGGTTTATAAGTTGTAATATAGAGTTAGATTTATGGTAAATTTACTCATGTCATTTAAAATGCAATTGAAGAACAAGAGAGGTTACTTTCATGCACTTGGATTTGAAATTTCATGTAGATTTGAAGGAAAAACTACCTTAGAGTAAAATTCACGTGTTAATCTCAATTTCGACACAAATTGAGTGGTTCAACTTGCACAAGGTGTAATTTTTTTACTTTACACCTGTTTATAACCTTAGATTGAAATTTTCAGACAAAAACCTGCATGATGTGCATAGAGTCTAAAAATTGTCTTGTAAAACCAAAGGGCCAAATTGTTAAAGTTAGTTATATGAAAATGCATGCCCAAAGTTGACTAAATCTCCATAATTTAAGATTTAAGTTGTAAATTGATGATTACAATATTTTTAACATGTTTGTACAATTAAGAGTGTATTTACACTTAAAAAATGATTATTTCTATGCACAAAGATTCATGACCTTTTGATGAATAAGAGGATGGTGGGTTATGAGAGAAATCAAGGTCAATGAATTCTAACCAATCAATGATACATAGAAAATGACATAAAACTCAACAATGCATGATTAACCCATATAAGAAAATACTTTAAAATGAACAAATAATAGAAAACATAGATTTTGTTCACCTCCAAATTGATTGACTCAAGTTGGAGAGGGTGTAATTTATGTTTTCACATCTACATATACCTTTGTTTGTATAGTTAGATAAACAAAACCCTTTCCTATGCAAAAAACCAAAAAATTGTCTTGTAGAATGAAGAGTTCAATATAATTTAGAATGTTACAAGTTACAAGGTTGTATAGAATTGTACATCTGTATATACCTTTGTTTTTGAAATTGGAAACTTAAAATCCTTTGTTGTGCAAAAAGACCAAAAATTGTCTTGTAGGACAAAGAGGGCAACTTTTGCATTGGTGTAAATTTTGCCTTAGTGCAAAATACATGCCAAACTACACTAAAATGCACACCCATGTCTTAAAATTCATTCAATTTGAGTGGTTTAAAGTGTAAATGATTTGTTAAGTCATTTTACATAATCCTATATACTTAGTTTTTCATTTATAGTTATAAAAGACTCTCATGTGCAAAAATAAGCAAGAGATGCCCAATAAAACCCTAGAAATGCAAAACATATTTTTAAAAAGTAAGCCAAGGTTGTATTATACCTTATATTTGAGTTGTGCAAGTTTCTAGGGGCGTGGTTTATCATATTAGACATATTCATGTTGTTAATTTTGTAATTTCAAGTTTAAAAATGGTTGTTGTGCAAAAGAGACAAAGTTTGTCTTGTAATTTGGAAGGTCAAAATTGTTCTAAGTGACCAAATTAAAATGCACACCCAAGCTTCTTTGTAGCTCCAAAAATTATTTTATAATTTGTAAGATAGATTTAGATATATGACAAATTTACCTATGTCATTTAAAGTGCAATTAAAGAACACGAGAGGTTGATTTAATGCACCTAAATTTGGGATTTCATGTAAATTTGAAGACAAAACCGCCTTAGAGTGAAATGCACACCATGGTATCAATTTTGACACAAGTGGTTCAACTTGCATAAGGCATACTTTATGATTTTACACATGCATATAACCTTCCATTGACATTTTCATACAAAAACCTACCTCATGTGCATAAAGGCTAAAAATTGTCTTGTAAAACCAAATGGCCAAATTCTTAAACTTATCTATATGAAACTGCATGCCCAAAGTTAACCAAGGCTCCATAATTTAATATTTAAGTTGTAAATTGATAATCAAAATTTTGTTAACATGTTTGTATAGTTAGGACTACATTTACACTCCAAAATTGATGATTTCTATGTACACATATTTATGACCTTTTGATGAATCAGAGGATGGTGGGTTATGACAGAAATCAAGGTTAATGACTTCTAACCAACTAATGATACATAGGAAATGACATAAACTTAACAACACATGATTAACCCATATAACAGAATACTTCAAAGATAATAAATAATAGAAACTATAGAGTTTGTCCACCTCCAAATTGATTGATTGAAGTTGGAGAGTGTGTAATTTATCTTTTTACATTTGCTTATGCCTTTGTTTGTGCAATTAGAGAAATAAAACTCTTTATTTTGCAAAAAGACCAAAAACTCTTTTAAAGGATGAAGAGGTCAATATTACATGGAATATTACAAGTTACATGGTTGTAGAAAAGTTGTACATTTGTCTATACCTTTTTATGTGTAGTTGGAAACTTAAAACTCTTTGCTATGCAAAAAGACCAAAAATTGTCTTGTAGGACAATGAGGGAAAATTTTGTGTTGGTGTAAATCTTTTCTTGGTGCAAAAAACACTCCAGGATACACTAAAATACACACCCATGTCTCAAAACTCATTTAATTTGAGTGGTTCAAATTGTAAATGATTTGTTAAATCATTTTACATAAGCCTATATACTTATTTTTGCATTTGCAATCATAAATAACTATGTTGTGCAAAAATAGGTAATAGATGCCTAATAAAACCTTAGAAATGCACAACTTGTTTGTAAAATGTAAACCAACGTTGTAATATACCTTAGATTTGAGTTGGACAAGTTGTTTGGGTGTATTTTATAATATTAGATTTGTTCGTATTGTTAATTTTGCAAATACAAGTTTAAAAATGGTTGTTATGCAAAAGAGACAAAATTTGGAATGCCGAAATTGTACTAAGTGACCAAATTAAAATGCATTCCCATGTTTTCCTATAGCTCCAAAAAATGTTTTATAAGTTGTAATATGGAGTTAGATGTATGGTAAATTTATCTATGTCATTTAAAGTGCAATTGAAGAACACAAGAAGTTTCTTTCATGCACCTAAATTTGGGATTTGATGTAAATTTGAAGGAAAAACCGCCTTGAGTAAAATGCACACCCTAGTCTCAATTTTGACAAGATTTGAGTGGTTCAATTTGTGGAAGGTTTAATTTGTGATTTTACACCTGTCTATAACCTTAGATTGACATTTTCAAACAAAAACGCTCATGATGTGCATAAAGGCTAAAAATTGTCTTGTAAACCAAAGGGCCAAATTGTTAAAGTTAACTATATGAGACTTAATTCCTATAGCTGGCTAAGTCTCCATAATTTAAAATTTAAGTTTTAAATTGATTATTACAATATTGTTAACTTGTTTGTACATTTAGGAGTGCATTTGCAGTCCAAACATGATGATTTATATGCATAAAGATTCATGACCTTTTGATGAATCAGAGGATGGTGGGTTATGAGAGAATCAAGGTCAATGAATTCTGACCAACCAATGATACATAGAAAATGGTATAAAACTTAACAACACATCATTAACCCATATAAGAAAATACTTTAAAGAGAATAAATCATAGAAAATATAGATTTTGTTCACATTTAAATTGATTGATTCAAGTTGGAGAGTGTGCAATTTATGTTTTTACATCTGCATATACCTCTGTTTGTGCATTTAGAGAAAAAAACCCTTTGTTGTGAAAAAAGACTAAAAATTGTCTTATAGAATGAAGAGGTCAATATTACAAGAAATATCACAAGTCACGAGGTTGTAGAAAAGTTGTACATCTGCCTATACCTTTTTTTATGCAACTGGAAACCTAAAATCCTTTGTTGTGCAAAAATACCAAAAATTGTTTTCTAGGACAAAGAGGGAAAATTTTGCGTTGGTGTAAATTTTTCCTTGGTGCAAAATGCATGCTAGGGTACACTTGAATGGTTCAAATTGGAAATGATTTGTTAAGTGATTTTGCATAATCCTATATACTTTATTTTTCATTTGAAGTCATAAAAGACAATGCTCTGCAAAAGTAGGCAAGAGATGCTTAGTAAAACTTTAAACATGCACAACGTGTTTGTAAAAATTAACCCAAGATTGTATTATACTTTAGATTTGAGTTGTGCAAGTTTTTTGGGGTGTGCAATTGCAAGTTTAAAAAGGGTTTTGCAAACAAGGCAAAGTTTTACTTGTAATTTGGAAGGTCAAAACTGTACTAAGTGACCAAATTAAAATGAACATTCGAGCTTCCTTGTATCTTCAAAAGTTGTTTTATATGTTGTAATATTGAGTTAGATATATGGTWAATTTACCTAAGTCATTGAAAATGCAATTGAAGATCATCATAGGTTGTTTTCATGCACCTAGATTTTGGATTTCAAGTAAATTTGAAGGCAAAATTTCCTTAGAGTAAAATGCATTCCCTAGTCTTAATTTTGACCTAAATTGAGTTGTTCAACTTGCAGAAGTTGTAATTTGTGATTTTACACCTATCTATAACCTTAGATTAACATTTTCAGACAAAAACCTACTTGATCTACATAAATAATACAATTTTCCTTATAAAACCAAAGCACCAAATTGTTAAAGTTGGCTATATGAAACTACACACTCAAAGTTGGCTAAGCCTCTATAATTTAAGATTTTAGTTGTTAATTGATTATTGAAATATTGTTAACATGTTTGTACAATTAGATATACTCCAAAAATGATGATTTCTATGGACAAAGATTCATAACCTTTTGATAAATAAGATGATGGTGGGTTATGAGAGAAATCAAGGTCAATGACTTCTAACCAACCAATGATACATAGAAAATGACATAAAAATTAACAACATATAATTGATCCATATAATAAAATACTTTAAAGATAATAAATCATAGAAAATATAGAGTTTGTTCACCTCCAAATTGATTGATTCAAGTTGAAGAGCTTGTAAAAACAAATTCATCTGCATATACCTTTGTTTATGCATTTAGAGAAATAAAACCCTTTGTTGTGTAAAAATACAAAAAAATGTCATACATAATGAATAGGTCAATATTATAGAGAATATTGTACAAGTTACAAGGTTGTAGAAAATCCGTGCATCTATTTATAACTTTGTTTTTTCAATTGGAAACTTAAAACCCTTTGTTGTGCAAAAAGACCAAAAAATGTCTTGTAGGACAAAGAAGACAATTTTTGCATTGTTGTAATTTTTTCCTTGGTGCAAAATGCCTGCTAGACTACACTAAAATGAATGCTTAGGCCTCAAAACTCATTCAATTTGAGTGGTTCAAATTGTAAATTATTTGTCAAGTCATTTTACATAATCCTATATACTTAGTTTTACATTTGAAATCATAAAAGACTCTATTGTGCAAAAATAGGCAAGCGATGCTTACTAAAACCATAGAAATGCATAATCAGTTTGTAAAAAGTAAGCCAAGGTTGTATTGTACCTTAGATTTGAGTTGTGCAAGTTGTTGGGGGTGTGCTTTATCATGTTAAACCTCTTCCAAAAAATGTTTTATTGTTCTTTCAATTTCTCCACTTCTTACAAATGATTGATATCTTCTTGATGTTCTGTCAAATAGATAACCTTCTTCTCTGAAAATTAGTCCCTAACTCGCCATTCAACAAACTCACTTTTTATCACATCAATTTCAACAAGGTCTCTTAAATAACCTCCTTTTATCTGTGTTTTCAATATTTTCAAATTTTCCTCCTTAGAGATAGGTTCCAAAGAAAATTATTCGTTTACATCTATATCTCCATGGCCACCCTCATGCAAATTATATGGTGATCAATTATGTTTCTCTTAAATGGCCTAAACCAATTTATCCAATCCTCCCTGATATTCATAGAATTTCAAATTTTCCTGGACAAAATTCAATCTTTCATGCAATATTCGATTTGTTTTCCTCAATTTCTTATTAATCATTTTCAATTGCCGACGAGACTTCATATATTTTTCAAAATATAAGGGTTGGAACTTACGATACATGACCCCAGTCTTCCTCTTTTTCTTTGTTACTAGTGTTTTCTTTATTTCCTCTATCACATTTGCATCTACATCATCTCCTACTTCTCATTTTTCCAGTTTTGTCCCTACATCTTCATTAGAGTGTCTGGTCATAATTTCATGGGTATCCTTTGAATCGCCCCCTTCATTTATTTTTATCACCTCTGGATCCTTTGTTTCCATACCAATATCCATGGCCAATATGGAACGTGTTTTGTGTCACTTCAGGGTTTTAGGAGGAGGATCTATTCTCCAAAAACTTCATCACTTCATTCTCAAGGACATCCCTTCTGGTGAGGGTTCATCATTCCTTGAGTATTTTGTTAATTCATCAATTTATGCACTTTGTTTTCCCTAAGATGATGGAGCTACCACAAATGTGGCCCAACCTTACTTAGTCTTTGAAAGAGCATCTTCCACCAATAATTTAATCAGACCATGATGGGATAAGCTTTCCTTAGGGTTTCTCCCTTCTTGAACCATTTTACAGATCAATTCCAATGAGTGGATAAGATAATAAGGAATATTTATATGTTTCTAGTGCCGAAGGTGTGATAACAATTTCAAATGGTATCAGAAGAGTAGACTATACCTTCCCTTGCAAGTCAAATATTTATGTATGCATAAAACCACCTCAAGCYGTCACTTACTAAGGGATGTCTGTTGGGTTCCTTTATTAGTTCCCTTGACTATTTCATTATCCATGAGGAGATCACTACGAAAATTGGTCATCGTARTCAATTTTTCAAACCATATTTATCTTGATTGTGGTAACCCAATTATCCTTGATATGATTTCTTTGTTTACCTAAATTATTATTCCTCGAACCTTTGCAGTGGGTGACTGAAATGACTATGAAAAATCCATTGCAATAATTTTATCAAACCATCATATATTCTCAAAATAAACCATCCAATCAACTTCTATAAAAAATTTCAACACTTCTAGGTTTCGGCACACAATTTTGGTATCCTCTAGCTCACTACTTGTTGGGGTCCCACGCATGGTGCAAAAATATTGGCCTTGATAACAACATGAGTAAGGGAAAGGGAAATTCTAGTAGTGGAAAATGAAAACCCAAACAATGACTTAATCAAACAAGAACAAGTAGGTAGGTTGTAATAAAGTGTTGATGAGAAGGGGTAATGACAACATATTTCACCAGATGCGGGATGATGAGAACATCATCACAAGTTGTTTTTAGATTGTGATCAAAATAATTGTGCATAGTGGCATGGAAATCACAGAAGGATATTTAGCATGTTTTTTTAGGGAAACAATGGATTCCACCAATGATAATAATTTCACATGACTTCTGCCTTATATGACAATAATCCCTACCAAATATGGCAATAATTTTTTCCAAATACAAAAATAGCCTCTCCCCGCACAAAGATCTTCCTAGTCCTTAGGAAAATGAGAAAAGAATCATTGGGAATAACATAAGAATTATTAAGAATCAAACTAACACATCCATTAATTACTGAAAATGAGAGTAAAATACATACATGTACTTGTCTCAGGGGAAGGAATTAAATGAAAAGCGGAGAGTTGGGACAACTATGAATAGTTGAAGTTTGGAGTAACTCTTGAATAGTCAATAGTTAGGATTTGTAGCATACCAAAAGTACTAAGATGCCAAAGTATTTGCAACAGATCGGTATTACTGAGGAAGTGGAGGAGTTGTAGAAAACCAACATTGTTCTTTAGCCAACTAAAATAATTCTTAGAAACAAACATGATGCTAAGAAAATCACAATTCGTCTTGTTGGCATCGGATACTTGTTGGATAAGTACCCGGAAACAAAGATTTCCTCGAAAACATGATGATTGAAATAGGGGAAACTTGTAAGAAAATTTATGTTCTGTAGCAAGTTGTAGTAATGATCATTTTGTAGCAATAATGGTTCTATAGTAATGGTTTTGCAACAGTAATGGTTTTGTAGTAGGTTGCAATAATGGTTCTACAACAATGATGGTTCTATAACATACTGCAATAATTGTTATGTAGCGGGTTGAAATAATAGTTCTATAGTAATGATGGTTTTTCTAGTAAATGTTGAAAATAGGGTACTTATCGCTCTATGCTGCAATAGAACAAAAAGTTGGAGCAATCCTAAAAAAACAAATCAAAGAAATAAATAGTTCTCTCTTTTTCTCCCTTTTTTTTTCTTTTCTCTCTCTTTTTGTTTTTGAAAACATCATCCACTAACAAGCAAGTTTTTAGATGAAATCTATCCAATTGTGCCCCAAAGTGGTTTTCACAGTCTTATTTTATTTTTATTTTTTATATTTCTTTTATTTATTTTGCCAAGTGATACTACTTGAATATATATATTCTATTTTTTTCCTTTTTATTTTTATTATTATTATGACTGACTGCTCGCAAGAATCAATATGTTGCAAGTACAAGTGGCACATCCACTGTATTAACAACCTCCAAATCTAAATGAGTAGAAAGAACTCAAATAAAGACATCCTTGGACAATGGATTTTTATACAATCTCAAATGATGACCATTGGTCATAAGAGGGATTCGATCTTCATTAATAGTACGCAATTTCACTGAATTGTTATCATAGATGGTGTCAATTTCATACAGTCCTAACCAACGAGTGAAAATTTTACCTTAAAATATTTAAACCAAGATTCATACAATAGAGCCCAATCCCTTGCCAAAAACATTCTTCTTCTTAATGAACCTATCACGCCACCTATCCCTTTGTTGTTGAACAATAGAGGTTTGGTGCACAACAAATTGATGGAGCACATTAAGATTATTAATCTGGTTCGGGTGATTCTTCTGAGTTTTTGAAATATCCCTTTTTATTTCTATTATTATTATGACTAACTACTTGCAAAAAGCAATATGTTGCAAGTACAGGTGGCACATCCACTGTACTAACAACCTCCAAATCTAAACGAGTATCAAGATCTCATGTAAGGCATCCTTGACAATGGATTCTGATACAAACTTAAATGATGACCATTGGCCATAAGAGGGATTCAATCTTCATTAATAGTACACAATTTCACTGAATTGTTATCATAGACGATGTCAATTTCATACGGTCCTAACTAGCGAGTGCAAAATTTTCCCTTAAAATATTTAAACCTAGAGTCATACAAAAGAGCCCAATCTCTCACCAAAAAAATTATTCTTCTTAATGAACCTAGCCCTCCACCTATCCCTTTTTTGTTGAACAACATAGGTTTGGTGCACAACAACTTGATGGATCTCATTAAGATTATTAATCTGGTTCATGTGATTCTTCTTATTTTATGAAATATCCATACCTACTTCTAGTGCAATCCTTAGTGTTTTTACTTCAAACTCAATGGAGAAGACAACATTCTTACCATACACAAGATCGTAAGGGGTGAAGCCTGTAGTATTTATACATGTGGTATGATAGGCCCAAACATCTTTTGGAAGTCTATTGGCCCAATATTTGCAGTGGAGTTTTACAATATTGGTCAATATAGACTCTAGAAATTGGTTGGTACCCTCCACTTTACCATTGGCTTGTGAATGGTATGGTGTGGTTGTCCTATTCCGGATATGATATTACATAGTGATGGAACAAATGAGTTTTGAAGTGAATTGTACTTCTTCGTCTATGACAATCCCTAGGGATACCCCAAATCTAACAAAGATTTCCTTGTACAGAAAAATTTTCACTGCTTGTTCTATGGCCCTCAAAAGTTCTTTGGCCTCAACCCATTTTATGACATAGTCTATGCAAACCATGATATGGGAATTTTTTTTAGATGGAGATTTGATAGGTTCTACAAAGTCTAAAGACCACTTTTCAAGTGGCTCTACCTTAAGCTAAGTCTGAAGCGACATTTTATCATATTTAACTGGTTGTCCCATCCTTTGGAAGCTATCACAATGCCTCCCATACCTCTTAGCATCTCGAAAAATGATATGCCAACAATAGCCTATATGATACACTTTATGAGATGTCCTTTTATCGACAAATTTCCCACCACAAGGCTCATCATGACAGGATTTTAAGATGTCATGAATCTCATCCTATCGAACACAGTGTTGGATTATGAGATATGTCCATGTGTGAAAGAGATAGCCTTGAACCCAGGAATAGTTGGAACTCTACCTGATAATTCTTTGATTTCTTTTGGTGACAAGTGTGTCGGTAGTTTTCCTGCAGCCAAATACTTAGCAATATCTACAAACCATGGAGTGTTAGTAGATAGTGAAAATAAGTTCTCATCAGGAAATACATCCTCAACAGGAAGGAAATCCCCAACATTGGTGAGCCTAGAAAGGAAATTAGCCACGACATTATATGTTCTAGCCTTATCAAGGATGGTGATGTCAAATTCCTATAACACCAATAACCACCTAGTCGCTTTGTCACGAGTAATAGGTTTTTTCATCAAATAACGAATGGAAGAATGATCAGAATGTATAAATACAATATAACAAGTTATGTAATGATGAAACTTATTAATAGAATAAACAACAAAAATAAATGGTTTTTCAGTTACCATGTAATTTAACTATGCATGGGCCAAGTTCTTACCAATGAAGTATATCGAATAAGGTTTTTGTTAGTCTCATTGTCTAAGCGTTGCTCCAATGGTTGTGTTTGAATCATCAATGGAGATGTGAAATGCTAAGGATCACTTTGGTTCTCTCAAGGTCGGTGTTGCAGTCAACTATTGCTTTAGAGCTTCAAAACCAAATTGACATTGGTTAGTGTAAGAAAATTTTACATTTTTGGAAAGTAATGAAAACAAAGAAGATGCAATCTTATAAAAATTGTCAATAAAATGACGATAGTAACCAACATGTCCCAAAAACTACACACATCCTTTTTTGTTTTTAGAGAGGGGAGATTGGATATTACCTCAATTTTTTCTAGATCCACCTTAATACCTATAGGAGAAATATGATGACCCAACACAATTCCCTCGGTTAGTAACATATGAAATTTTTCATTACCGAGGGAAAGGTTTGCTTCCTTGCATCCTTTGAGTACCTTCTCTAACTTGGCCAGAACCTCATAAAATGTGTTTTCGTACACCATGAAATTGTCCATGTATACCTCTACACAAATTATGGATCAAGTCTGAAAAGATATTGATAACATACCACTGGAAGGTAGTGGGTGCATTGCAAAGTCCAAAGGGAAATACTCAGTAGAAAAATGTCCCCCATGGATAGGTGAGGGTATTCTTTCCCTAATTCTTAGGGGATATTTTAATTTAATTGTATCCACTAAACCCATCGAGGATGGAGAAGTACTTATTCCCTTCCAATGTGTCAAGGACTTAATCAATAAAAGGCAAGGGAAAACAATATTTTTGAGTAGCTCTGTTTAGCTCTCTATAATCGATACAAATACACCATTTCCCAATTTTATTTGGGACAATCATAAGTGGTAAGACCCATTGGCTATTAAAGATAAGTTAAATAAAATTCACAGTGAGCAACTTTTGCAATTCATCTTTTTCAATTTCACATAATGTGTGGTTCATTCTGTGTTTGGGTTGTTGAATAGGATGGGAATTCTCTTTTATATAGATATGTTGAGTACAAAGTGTAAAATTCTGAGACCCGAGAGATCTAGAATTCAATGAGAAAAATAATACTAATCCAATGAATTTGCAAATAAACAAAGAAGAGAGAGATAGAGAAGAATTGACTCCACAAGAATGAATGTATTCACAATATCTTTGAAATTACAATGAGATCAATCCAATATGTAGATAGGAATTGATCTTGTCGCTAATAATAACAACTTCCACTAAAAGCAGTGTAAAAATGGCTAAAGCACATGCCTAAACCTATAAAATATATAACCCACACCTAACATGAGTATGATAGGCTGAAAAGTGTGAGTTTACTAACTGATTAGCTATACATGCAAAGTTTACTAAATAAAGGGGGTAAATCCCTAAAATCAAGGGACAATTTCCTTGATTTAAGGAGAAAGTGTGCTCTCCTTGCTTTAGGTGTTTAAATTTTGCATGGAGGTTGGAAAGGAGTTATTAAGTGGAGTTATAACTAAATAACTCAAAGTTAACTCCCTAAACTTAAGGAAAACTCCCTAAAATCAAGGAAGGTGTCTCCTACCCTCTCTAGAAAGTCGAATCAAGTGAGGAAAAATGCATTGGGATGCATTAACCAAAGTCTAGGTGCCTAAGACAATTAATACACCAAGGTAAGTTAGGATTATGCTCTAACAGCCCCCCTAAAGCCTAACTTTAGTGACATAATAAGAAAATGTGAGTCCTCTCTACTAGGCCATTTTAGGTACTCAATACAATAATGAACCCCTCATAAAACGAGGAAAGAGGGAAAACCTCATGGGAAACCACCCCCCCCCAATAAGAGGACAAGAAAAATGCTAAGTAAACTATGAGAATCTACCCATCTGTCTCTACCACAACCAAAATATCCTGCAAGTCAGAGATATACTTCTCAGTGAAGGATTTGGTGAAAATGTTTGCAACCTACTGCTCAGTGGGGTAGTATTGCAGTGAAATCAATCGATCATGAATCAACCCTCAGATGTAATGCACGTGTATCTCGATATGCTTGGTTCTCTATCTCTGAACCAGATCAGTGGATATATGAATGGTACCCTGTTTGTCAAAAAATATGACAGTCAGTATCTGATACTGAATCCCAAACTCAGGAAGTAAACCCTGCAACCAAATACACTGTGTGGTGACATTCACTTCCCCCCTATACTCTGCCTCTGTTGTGGATAAATAAATAGTTGCATGCTTATTTCTTGACCAACAAAGTGGTCCGGAACCAAAGTTAAATACATACCTTGTGGTGGACTTGTGGTCTATGCTATCGCCAGCCCAATCTGAATCTGTGTATCCAACCAAAGATTGAGGACAATCAACTGCATAATAAATACCAAAACTGGGAGTGCCTTTTACATACCGAAGGATTCTCTTAGAAGATTTCCAATGAAGCTCATGGGGCTCCTACATATATCTGGAAACAACACTCACTGCATAAGAGAGATTAGGACGAGTATGTGTGAGTTACAATAAGGTCCCTACCAACTACCGATAGAGAGTATTGTCTACCAAAGGAGTAGTCACTCCATCCTCTAGTCTAACCCAAGAAAGAAAAGGTGAACCAACTGCCTTACACTCTGTCATCTGAAATTTGTCAAGTAGATCCAGTGTATACTTGGTTTGTGCCATCTTGATTCTTGAAGTAGATTGTGATACCTCAAGACCAAGAAAATAATGTAACAGACCCATATCACTCATGGAAAAGCTATCATAAAAGGAAGTCTTAACCCATGCAATCTCTGATAAAGCACTCCCTGTGATCAGTAAGTCATCTACATATAGAATAATCATTGAAAGGGAATCATCATGGAGAAGCATATAAGCATTCAGATCTGATTTACATCTATGAAATCCCTGAGAAATAAGAAAATAATCCATTTTTGCATACCAAGATTGAGGATCCTATTTGAGACCATATAACGATTTATTTAACCTGCATAAAAAAGAGGAGTCTTGAACATACCCATGTGGTTGCTCCATATATATATTCTTTTTCATATCTCTGTGAAGAAAATCACTCTTCACATCCATGTGATGGACTTCCCAGTGTCGAGAAGCCACAATGGAAAAAACTAGTTTGATGGAGTCCATTTTTGCAACTGGTGAAAAAGTCTTGGTATAATAAATTCCATTTAATTGAGAGTAACCTTTAGCAACAAGATGAGATTTATACTTATTGATCTCACCATTTGCAGCCATATTTGTCTGAAATATCCATCTGCATAGAAGAATCTTTCTT
>SNQJ01S0064362.1:27824-40773 GCA_010110895.2 Picea sitchensis
CTCAATATATTCAATAGCTAATCTATACATATGATCAAGGAGTTATGTAATAAAGTGACATTGGCTTTATGGGAAAGGGACATATTACTGTATTAATTGATAGAAAGCAAGAATTACAACCTGAGCCTTGATGTTGCAAATCTTCTTTCGATGGCTCCTAGCTCTGACACACACACTTGCTCATGCATGAAGAAGATCAACCACTTTTGATAACTTTGCTGGTGTTCCTAGCTGCTGTAGCATCAGTCCTTCATACAATCTTGCACTAATTCTCCAATAATTCTCTTGCTAGTTTGCTTCTAACCTTTTCCATGAGAATCCCATCAATTTATAATAGAGAATGGATTAGTTACCTAGATAGGAATGATCCCAAAATATCTGGAAAGCCAGTACTTAGATAACCACTCGAATGCCATCTCATTCTTCTAGAAGATTCCCTTCTAGAAAGTTCAAGATTTTATCTTTTTCCGTTCATTAGAAAGTGTTCGCACCCTAATAGTTAGGCATAGTGCTAACTTCTTGCACCCTGGCTTAAGGCAGCCTGCGAGAATCATGCATTCTCGCAGGAAAATGTATTGGTAGCCTGCGAACCTTCCTCAAAACTGTGATTTCTAGAAAGAGACAAAGGTAACTCTTCTCTGGAGAAAGTTCTAATGAATATCCTGATTACACCATAATCAATACATCATCACGACAACCAAAATCATGGATAAGAATTGGGGGGCTCGAAAAAGTATGATCTAGTCCTCCTTGGATCCACCGGATTGCTGACTAGTTCACAGGCATGATGCAAAGTATTTTTGGCCCAGACTGGTAAAGGATATGGAACATCCATGAACTGATCATAAACCTATGAATATGATCCAAATACCTTCTCATCATCATTGTCTGAAGTTCTTGAATGAGGATCAAAACGTCTTCAAATGTTTCATCCAAAAAATCCTCGGGAGGCTAATCTGAAACTGCATGTAGTGGACCCTCTTCGAACTTCACACTTCTCTCAATGAAAAGTGAATCAGTAGAAGTTTGTAGCATCCTATAACATTTGACACTTTCAGGGTATCCAAAAAATATGAATTCAACACTCTGAAGCTCTAGTGCCCTTCGTTTATCAAATGGAATATGGGCCCATGCACGACAACCAAAAATTCTTAAATGAGAGACTTTTGGTTTCTTACCACACCAAACTTTGAAAGGAGTGATTCCCTTCAGTTATTTGTGAGGAAAAAGGTTCTTAATGTATGATGCACAATTTATGGCTTCATACCATAGCTTCGGAGCCAATGATTTCAACTGTAGCATGCAATTTTCTATCTCTTTTAGTGTCCGGTTCTTTCTCTCGGCAACATTGTTCTGTTGTGATGTGTAAGGAATTGTATGTTGGATCTCGATGTCCGCTTCGAAAAAAAGTTGATGCATATATTTGTTAACATACTCACCACCATTATCACTACAAAGGATCTTAATCCTTCCCTTAGACTGATTCTCAACGAGTGCTTTAAATTCTTTAAAATATTGGAAAACTTGAGATTTCAATGTTAAAAAATACACCCATGTGAAGCGAGAGTAGTCGTTGATAAAATTGAGTACATACTGATATTTTCTGATTGAGGGATCGGGGAAGGGCCCCATGAAATAACTATGAATCATATGAAGAGGTGAGGATTCCCTCCATGCTTTTCCTTTGTCAATTTTTTTCTCGGGATGCTTACCAAGAATGCAGCTGTGACAGATCCCATTGGAAATTTTGATTTGAGGCAAACCAATTAACATGTCTTCTTTGCTGAGTTGATGCAAGTAACTGTAATTAAGATGCGGAAATATATCATGACACACCTTGCTCTCTTCATTGGTATGATTAAAAAATGTTGTACATATAGATTTGGGAATGAATTGAGAGAAGGAATACAACCGAGAGTGATGATCTGCAATACCGTGAGATACCCGAGACCCTGTTTTTAAGTCTGAAATTCCCACTGAATCCGGATAGAATTCGACCTTTTTTCCAGAACCTGAATGTGTGATTTCATATATGGAAATAAATTTCATGTACATCAAGGTGACATGCAACACATTATCAAAATATCCCCCTTCCAAAGAAACTATGCCTTTACCACATACCTCAACCGATGTATCGTCTCCCATTAGAATAGAAGGTCCCGTGCACTCTTCGATTGATGAGAATGATTCTTTCTTTGCATACATATGATTCAAAGAAACTAAATCAAGGATCCAATTGGATGGTGAGGATGTGACATCCATCAAAGTGTGACCATCGTGATCGTTTCCTCTTCCTTCGGTCGGTTTTTCTTCATCCTTCTTCCTTGCATTTGTCGGGACCATGAGATTGTTTTGTTGTAGCATGTTTTCCATATCATCTATAGTTTTCCTCATACAAGAATATTTAGGATGATAACATTTTTGAAAATAGCTGCATTTATATCCTTCCTTTTCCTTCTTCCCTTTGTGATCTGAAGAAGATTCATCCATCGGTTTCGAGAACTTTTCCTTTCTAGCCTCAGGGTTTTTTCCTTTCCCCTTTTTCCGATCTTTGAAATTTGGTTTGCTTGCTTCGTTCACTGCAAGAGAATGATCTATATAATCCTTTATGGATCCCATGGAAACTATTTTTTCCTGCTCTTGAGTTAGTTCTTCAATAAAATTATCTAAAGAGGGCATTTTCCACTTCAGAGTTGTTAATTTTGAAGCATGAAATGAGGAAACAAAAACTGAATAATCGGGACCTAGTTTTGAGAGAATGGAAAGGTTGAGTTGCTCATCTTTTTTCACTATTTTGAAATATTTAAGCTGAACTAAAAGAGATTTAAAATTTGTAAAATACTCTTGAAAAGAATCCAAATTCGATGGATTCAAACCTATGAGCTCGTTATCCAAATTGTAGGCTCGAAGTTCATCCTGTTTACTGAACAACTCTTCAAACTTGGTCCAGACCCCGTTGGGGGATTATGCGGTGTCGAAATGAAACATCGAGTCTATTTATATGGAGATACATATCATCCCAAAGGCTTCATCCATTCGATTTAAATGTGTTGTCTTCTCCACAACATTTGTTGGCTCAATTTCCGTACCCATTGTTATCTAGTAGAGACCTTTGCTTCAGAGAGCGAGAGTGATCTCGACTTTCCATTCAAAGTAGTTGAATGGAGTTAGGAAAACATGCTTGGGATGAAGGTGTTGATCCATTGATTTTTTCTGCCTCCTTTGATGATCTTTCACCTGGAAATAAAACTAGTATACCTCTCCCTCATAATTCCTGAGGCTCGGATACCATGTAAAATTTTGAGACCCGAGAGATCTCGAATTCGATGAGAAAAATAATTTAAAACTAGTCCAATGAATTTTAAAATAAACAAATAAGAGAGAGATAGAGAAGAATTTACTCCACAAGAATGAATGTATTCACAATATCTTTGAAATTACAATGAGATCAATCCAATATGTAGAGAGGAATTGATCTTGTCGCTAATAATAGCAACTGCCACTAAAAGCAGTGTAAAATTGGCTAAAGCACATGCCTAAACCTATAAAATAGACAACCCACACTTAACATGAGTATGGTAGGATGAAAAGTGCGAGTTTACTAAACTAATTAACTAAACATGCAAAGTTTACTAAAGAAAGGGGGTAAATCCCTAAAATCAAGGGACAATTTCCTTGATTTAAGGAGGAAGTGCGTTCTCCTTCCTTTAGGTGTTTAAACTTTGCATGGATATTGGAAAGGAGTTATTAAGTGGATTTATAACTAAATAACTCAAAGTTGACTCCATAAACTTAAGGAAAACTCCCTAAAATCAAGGAAGGTGTTTGTTACCCTCTCTAGAAAGTCGAATCAAGTGAGGAAAAATGCAATGGGATGCATTAACCAAGGTCTAGGTGCCTAAGACAAGTAATACACCAAGGGAAGTTAGGATTATGATCTAACACAAAGATATGAATGGATTACCTTCATGTCAATGTATTCCCAAGAAAATGAACCACTATGTACTTGAAATAGTTTAATAAGTTTTTATTTTTGCAAGGATTCAAGTTCAAAATTGATGTTCAATGTTCTTCCTGAGACAATATTTACTGGTGTACTGATGGATTTTGTTATTCCATAGAGAGGAAAAAGTATAGAATCTGATGGTAAGGATAGATTAGCCAATGAATAGTTCTAGTTCTCTTGAGTAGATTGATCCATGCTATGGCTATGAAACTGAGAAGTTGGTTGTGGAGATGAGTAAGGATTTATTATGAATTTATTAGTTGCACCATCCCTAGTCTCTTCCTTGAAAGAGAGTTCTTTATCAATAGTAAGAAATTGGTGGACACTCTCATCATAACTATCCTCAACCCCCACCCATATAGGCATTTCTTGATATGTGATAGGCTTGGAAAAAGGATATAGGGTGACTCTCTTGGTATAATTCGCATAGGAAATAGTCATGTTGTCGGATCTGCAACTAATATAGGCATTGATTGTGTCCAACCATGGATTTCCCAAGATCAAAGGATAACATCCTAAGTTGGAATTTGGTTATAGAAACACAAAATCTGATAGATATTCCTAGGAGTCTACAAAAATCACTACATCTTCCAAGATACCCTCAAGTTTAATAGTGGATTATTCAACTAACTTAAGGATCATAGGATTTTGTTGTAAGTTGGGAAATCCTATCTTATCCATAGTCTCCTTGGTAATGACATTAATAACAACCCCTAATTTGATTAGAGTGTTTGAGATAAGGACATTATTGATTTGCACATCAACTATAGGGCTCCCCATATCTGCATAATCTATGGTAAGGAATTTTCCAAGTGTTAGATATGCTAGCTAACCGATCACATGAATGGTTTGAGGATATTTTATTTTTATGCCAAGTTTCCTTCAACACAGTTCTCTAGTGGATTTGACATATATGGGGACATCCTTCACTGCTTATAATAATAGATTTTTCACACACACATTACTTAACTCTCCTAAGAAGTTAAACTCGGGTGGACTGATGGGTTTGTCTATGATTAACCTCTCCAGATAGGGAGGGAGTTGTACAACTCCTATTGACTATGGTGTTGGATAGGCATTTTGGATAAGTTTTGTTAATTTTTGGGATATGCACTAGAATAATTCAAATAATAAATAACATTTAGAAGATGGACCAAAGTGCATGATGGGAAGAAAACTTTAAGGATTCAAAACACGTGACAGGAGGAAAAGCGATGGAGTGGCACGCAAAAGGCAGGAAATCGTTAAAAAAAAAAGGGATTTTGGGATAATTCATCCACTTTGTAATAAACTTAGCCCTATTTTGATGTATAAATATGTAAAGGGTCTGGGTAGATAAGGGGTTTGACGTATGAGAAGTTCTTAGTTCTTTTTCGGTAATTTGAGTCGAGCACTGGAAGGAGTTTTGAGTTATGACTGAGGAGTGAGGCTCACACTGCAACAAAATGACTATGTAGGTTTGGGTAATTCTATTTTTTCATATTTTGTGGCACAGTGTGCAGTTGTAAGAATATTATCAATGACTAATATAAGAAGCTAGTCATTGTGGACGTAGCTCATGTTGGGTGAACCACATTAAACTCTTGTTTCATGATGTGTTGATTTTGCATGTTGTGATGTTTACTGTTGTTGTGCAATGATGATAAATGATTAAGTATGATGAATGTGTTATTCATATATGATGTTATAATGTTGCGCATTGAAGTAACTAGTAAATGAATGAATGTCAAGTAAAGTAATGTTGCACACAGGGTATGTTTCATGATAAGTACCAATAAATAATGGAAATTTTGTGCATGAGTAGATGATTAGTAAGTACATGTTGAATTCCTCACTTCCCCTCATCATTGCAGAACCTTGGTTCATGCAGCCCATCTAGATGCCCTGAGTGAGACTTCACTTGCTTGTAGGTGATGCCGAAAGGGCCAATGTTTAAGAGTTTTGTTGGTGTTTTCATGATTAACCCCAGGTCTTCCCATTGCACAACAACAAATGGTTCCATTGTTGGTACCCGGATCTATAATTGAGGGGAATGTTTTGGAGGCTGAATAAGGAAGATATCACTGAATGGCTAGAAAGGAAGCAACGAGACTTTTCCATAGAACAGAATAGGAACCCATGGCTCAGCGATGAACAATGGTTGCAAAGGTATGTGTTCACATATCTTCATGAAATATTCTTTGGTGAATTTCAGATAATTTTGACTGAATGGTTAGAAAGGATAGTTAAGAACGTTGGGAGATATTGAGCTAAAGATATGAAAAATTGGAACCCTGAATTGATCAGACAATTGAATATAGTAAGTAAAAAAGTTTCTTGCGCATTTTATTTTTGGTTGAATAGTATACATAGGGGTTACATTACAGAGTTTTTAATATATTGTACCCAGTCTTATAGTGTCGTAGAGAGAGAATTTTTCAAGGGTCCGTGTAGAATATATTTGAGTACACTGTCTATGTGGATAAAGATGTTGGTGTGCAACAATAATGTCATGAAGATGGAATATGATTTCTAGGCACCTTCATGCACATAGGCGGATTGGGGGATGACCAGAGGATGGTATAAGAGTGGAAGGAGATGAAGAGGATGGATGAGAAACAAACGGATCGAGGATGCTGAGAGAAGAAGACACTGATTCAGATGAAGAAATTGGAGTATTGCGCTGTGAGAAAAGGTTTAGGTACAATAAGAAGAAGAATGTGATTGAGAGAGAAGAGAAACACAGAGTGTTTGAGAAAAGAGACCCTTGCTCAGTACTTCATATCAGACCATATAGATAAAGGAAAGAGAAATAAAAGGATCCTCAGTATAGTCCAACAGAATAAGGAAGTCCATCTCATATCGGAATCTGTGTCGAACCCATAACCCCGTGTGTGTCACCTAGATTTGAATCCAAAATCGGAATTGTGTCAAGATAAATTGTAGTTAGTGGAGGAAGTCAGAAAAGTAGTCAGAATAATGGAAGTATCTCAACAAACCAGATTCAGTCAACATCATCAAAGGTCAGTACTACGCAGAATACCATGGAAGGAATAGATCATACATTGAGAATGCCTGAATTTCAGTGAGCAGGGTCAGAGGACCCAGAGCAACATATGTTTGTGTGCGACACAATATGGACTGTGAAGAATGTTCAAGATGAAGAAACGAATATTACGTAGATAGAAACTATGTTCAGAGGTCATGCATTTCTATGGTACATGAAGTATTAGACAACTACATCGGTAGGACAATCAATTTCCTTTAGCTCTATGATAAAGTGGCACTAAAGAGGGAACCAAAATTAGAACCAGAACCAGAATCAAAATATACAAATGATAACAATTGAGGAGTTTGACGTTAAGCCTAGAGTAACAATTGTTATGTGTCGAGGAACGATAACTGGAGAGGATGCGATGTAAAAAGGAAAAGGGGTTGAGCAATGGATAAGGAAGGAAGTTGAGCCCATGCCAACATCTAATACGTAGAAAGAGAAAGAGACATATCAACAAGTGTGGAAGGAAATACTATGACCAGAATGGATAGCATCAACATCAAAACCACCACCACTATATGATATGTCGTTAGTTTATGATCGCACTATTCCAGAAAGGCCAGTCGAAAAGGTAAATACTTTGAAATATTTTCTAAAGAGTTGTTTAGAGTTGATGAAGGACAAAACAATGTTAAACATGTTGTGTGGGATGATCAATCAATACACCCAAGATAGAGAAGTACCTATGACACACATAGAAGTGAACCAAGTATTGCGCAAGAAGAGGACAAACAAATAATTTAGGTTGAGTGCGCAGATAAGATAATATGACATGGATAATGTCATCTTGGACTTAGGATCAGATGCAAATGTTCTTCCAAGACAAACATGGGAAATTATGGGGAAACCAAAGTTAGTTTGGTCAATTGTTCATTTGAGTTTGGAAAACCAACATAAGATAATACTGATCAAGAGATTGGTAGGAGTACATGTTAACATAGATGGAGTGCACAGTGTAGCTGACTTTGATGTCATTGATATCGTGGATAATAGTCAATTATATCCAACATTGCTCGAACTAGATTGGTCCTTTGACAACCAAGCGATTATTAACTTGAAGAAGAGAGAAATGATTTTTGAAGGAGGAGGCTTAAAGGTCATTGCGCCATTAGACCCCACATAAGAAAGAAGGTATGTGAAACCCACAAGAAACAAAATTTATAACCTAAATAATATGACCATGTGCATGGGTGACTACATCAATCCCATTACATATGGTGCGCTTAGTTGGAGAAGCAGAATCTCTTGTGAATCATACTCGGAGGAAGGACTTAAACATTGGCAACACTGGTTGCATGAAGTATTGACTAGAAGTTGTGCTCACATTAATCACTCTTTGCACTAGATCGGAACAAATGTACTCGATACACTAACGTTTGATGGATTAACTAATGTAAGTTCCTTTGTGAAATCATTTGAATTTCATATGCCTGAAAAACAAAGATTGTTGGCATTAGATGTTGCACTGAGAGCAACCCCATCAAGATGGTGGGATACACACAATGAAGGAATAGGGGATTGGCAACATTGTAAAAGGTTGATGCATATTAGATTTGGAACAGAATAAATTATGCACAAGTATACATGGATGAGAAGTCAGAAGGATCATGTTAAAAAATGTATGACAACTTAGAGACAGGTTCCAAAGCAGGAATGGATACATAGGTTCATACATACACTTGAGATGATTCCCAAGAACTAGTATCAAAATATAGAAGTGCGTAGAGGGACAATAGATTTGGAAGAGCTCACCCAGAATTTTAAGGTAACATTTAGTTTTGAAGTTGAGTCACCCTTAGTAGATGCATCTTTGCAAGTCATTAGAAGTAAGATTTTTATGGAAGCGGATAAGATAGAAATAGTACCTATGTATAGCGTGAGTAGAATACCTGTGGTAGTCCATGAAATACTAGAATGTTACAATATTACTGAAGAAGATCAAGAGGAAGAAGACCCAAGAAATGTGCAAGAATCAAAGACTGAAGGGGAGCACGACGTAGTAGGTCCAGAACTCGAATTTGATGCATATGTGAAGCCATTAAGAGTGCAAAAAGTGGATATTGGCATGAAAGAGAAACCTAAGTTAGTGAATATTGATGACTATTGGAATGATGAGACTGTTAAAAAGGTTGCAGACCTATTGCATGAGTATCAATATATATTTCCGAAAACCTTTTCAGAGATGAAGGGGATAGATGGGGAATTGAGCGAGAAGAAGTTCCTATTAAAACCAAACATTAATCCAGTAAGACAAAGAACTTACATATTGAATCTGAAGTACAAGGAAAAAGTGAAAGAAAAGCTTGAACGAATGACAAAAGTTGGTATAATTTATCCCATTGCATAGTTTGAATGGATAATCCCAATGGTGGTTCAGGATAAGAAAACATAGGGTCTTAGAATTTGCGTAGACCTAAGGAAGTTGAACAATGCATGTTTGCATGACCTGTTTCCAACCCCCTTTATAGATAAAGTATTAGAAAATGTAGGAGGTAATGAGGCATACTCGTTCACTGATGGATTTTCAGAATATCATGAGATAAATATTGTGCCAAAATACCAACATAAGATGACATTTGCGATAGAATTGGGAAGCTACTAGTAAACCATGATTCCATTTGGGTTAAATAATGCACATGTTGTGTTTTCTAGAGTAGTTGTCGCAACCTTTAAGGAATTTATTCATAAGTTTCTCGAAGTGTAATTACATGATTGGAATATGTTTAGATTATTAAAATACCACATCGAAAATTTGTGGTTGATGCTCGATAGATGTAGAGAATATTAGATATCATTAAATTTGAAGAAATGTGTTTTTTGCCCACCGTTTGGGATATTGTTAGGTCATGTGGTATGTAAGCAAGGTTTGTTGGTTGATCCTGCTAAGATAAAAATGATTGTTAGTTTTCCACATCCTACATCACTAAGACAATTGAGAACAACGTTGGGTCATATAGGATATTACAAGAAATTTATTAAAGGCTATGCGAAGAAAGAAGCTATGTTCAGTGGAATGAATATTGTCAGTAGGGTCTAGATGTATTGAAATCAAAGTCAGTAATTGCGCCCATTTTGGTGTTCCTGGAATGGAAGAAAGATTTTCATGTTAATGTGGATGCATTATTTATGGAATTTGGCCCAGTGTTAGCCTAGCCAAGGGAGGGAGAGATAGACCATCTAATTGTCTTTGCTAGCAGGAAGTTGTCTACTACTAAGAAGAATTACATAGTGAAAAAAAGGGAAGGATTGGCCATGGTTTATGCCTTGTTGAGGTTTAGACACTGCTTGTTGGGGTCCCATTTCAAGATGTATACATACCACTCTACACTGTGATAACTAGTGAATAATCTCGTGTTGGGGGGAAGAATCTGGATATGGTTATTGTTGTTCCAGGAGTATGATTTCGAATTTATTGTGAAGCCAAGGAAACTGAATGTAAGACCGGACCATTTTTCATGAATACTGTCAGGAGAAAACGTAGGGAACCTAGACAATAGTTTACGATATCTACATCTATTTTCAATTCAAATGGTAGATGACCACTTTGTAGAAATTGTCCAATTTTTAGTACAAGAATCACTTCATCTGATATGACAATAGTGCAAAAGAAGAAATTAGTGGTTAAATCAGTGTATTATCAGTTGATCGTAGGAAACTTATATAAGTTAGGAATAGATGGGGAACGATGACAATGTGTATTAGAACACGAAAGACCAATGATCCTATTAGAGGTGGATGATGTATTTGCAATAGGTCATTATGTAGGAAAGGAAACAATGCAGAAGATCTTACATGCAGAGCTATGGTGGCCCACCCTCCACAAGGACATTAAGGAATATTTTCAGAACTATGACGTTTATCAGAGAGTAAGAAGGTTGTCATGAAGGGAGGAGATTCCTTTGAATCTGCAAGTCACCTTACAAGCATTTTATAAATGGTTAGTGCATTTTATTGGACCAATTAATCCAATAGTGAGTAGAATAGGAGCTAGGTACATAATTACCGCAATACACTACTTCACAAGATGGGCAGAGGCAAAACCAGTTAAAGATTATAGCATGAGGGAAACTGTGTGGTTCTTATTTGAGAACGTCGTTACAAGGTTTGGGTGTCCTAAATTACTTATGAGCGATTAGGGGACTCGCTTTTTGAACAAGACAATTGCAACATTAACAAAATAGTTCCAAATTCAGCATCGAAAGATCACTCTATATCACCCTAAAGAAAATGGAACTATGGAAGTCTTCAACAAGATACCGGAGAATGCATTGACAAAGTTATGTAATATAGGATAAGACGAGTGGGATTTAAGGATCCACATTGTGCTATGGGCTTAAAGAACTACATGCAAGAAGCTAACAAGTTAGACACCCTTTAAATTAACATAAAGTCAAGAAGTTTTCATGCCCATGGAGTTTCTTGTACCGAGTCTATACATTGCTATGATGATAGACCTTATGGATTACAGTGCAATATAAGAAAGACTATTATAGTTATTAGTATTATAGGAACATCGATTTGTTGCAGGATTCCATCAACAAGTACATAAGGCACATTAAAAGGCATGGGATGATATACATATCAAGAATAAGACATTCCATATAGGAGATATAGTATTTCTCCATGACAGTAAGTTCTTCCAGCACCTTGGAAAGTTTTGGATGCACTGACTTGGACCACACGTGATAAAATATGTGACAAAATCAAGTGCTGTTCAACTAGAACATTTGGATTGATAAGTCGTGGAAGGAATATTGAATGGGAGTTGGATTAAACTATACAGGGATGATCTTCCTTTCGTGCACTAGGAGAACTGTGTAGGCTAAATTGTATCATAGTGTACTATAGAGAGAAAAGGTGGAAAAGGAAAGGAAAAGCAAGAAAAAAAGGAAAAGGAAAGGAAATGGTTTAGGAAAGAAGCACACAATTAAAGAATCCAACCAGTTAAGGAAAATAAGGAAAGTGTCACAAAAGAGAAAGAAGTAGGCAGAAGAGTGCACATACGAAGGACACAAGATCGTGCAAAGAAAATAAATCGTGCAAAAAGAAGAGATTGTGCAGATGCCAATAAAGAGAATTTAAGAGAATCCATGATGGGACGTGCAATAAAGAGCGACCTTAATGATGAATTAGTGGCATCGTGTAACCATAAATGAATATGGGAAAGAATATTTTGATAGGTTGGAGAATCTAATGGATAATTCACCAAAGATACAAAATTGATGCAACATTAAGGCAGGTAATGAATGCAAAGAACTAGTGGATTGGATGAAAATTTTAGGCATGAAGGGAAGTTAACAGCTGGTGATGAAGTATAAAAGTAAGAAAAGGGTCGACGGGGGAAGGTTATTGTCAATTAGAATTCACATAGAGAGTCAAGTTACAGAGCCAAAGTTTCAAAGCCAAGATACAGATCCTAGTTGGACATAGAGACCAGTTACAAAGGAAGATGGTACCACCTAAGGCAATAATGGATTCAACATTAGTACCGAAGAAACATGAAGCATACAAAGTGACAACATCCTTAGAGGAAACTCAAGGGATAATCAAACATGAAGTTGATGAAAGGCTCAAGAAGAAATGATAGAGGAATCCTCCTTAGCATTGAGATTCCCTAGAGACTACATATCACCGATAAATCCATCCACAAAATAGGTCAACCTACAGAAGGATGTGAAGTACCCACTCGTAGAACCAGATATTCTAGAGGGAGTGATTCTAGAAGGGGACATGTTAGGCATGGTACACACTTTTAAGTATGTCGAACATGACATCGCATATGAGAATAAGTTTCCATATTTAGTGCCCATCAAGTTCTTGAAGAAACACATTATTTCTGAGACTCAGATGATAGTCATAGAACCACAGGTGTGGGCTACAGGGTTGTAGAAAGAAGATCTTCTAAACAT
>SNQJ01S0064363.1:6423-18195 GCA_010110895.2 Picea sitchensis
ACGCAATAAAATAAGAGTGATTTTATGGGAAAGGGACATGTTGTTGTATTATATTAAATGAAAGTAGAAGATACAACTGGATCGCCTTGATGTTGCAAGCTTCCTTTCAGTGACCCTTGGTTCCAAAACACACACTTGCTCTACATTTGCATGAAGAAGGTCTGATGCAACTTGATAGACCAAAAAGAGTCTCCAAGCTTCTATCCAAGCAGAGTTCTTCACACAATTATTTCACCAATTCTTCATTTAATATTTCTTAACCTTTTCCATGAGAAACCTTTCAATATATAGCAGAAGGAGAGATGGTTACATGGATGAGGATGATCCCACTAAATATGAGAAGTCAGTAGGATGCCAACTATGTGAATGCCAACTCATTTTCTAGAAGATCCCCTTCTAGAACCTTCATGACCTCTTCTCCTTTTCAAGCTTAAAAACAGGTTCGCACCCTATCTATAGAGAAGACTACGAATAGTTCACATCCTAAGTGTGGGTTTCCTGTGAGAATGAAGGATTTTCACACCCTGTAATACAAGCATCCTGCGAACTCATCTTAAAAATGTGTTTTTTTGGAAGAAGACAATAGTCACTTTTCTCAAGCAAAAAGTCCTTGTGGGAGACTGAATACATCACTGTAGATACATCACTAGAGTGACCAAAATAATGTGTAACAAAATTCCCCCCAAAGTATGAGGCTAGAATCTGTGATAGCCAAAATTCTTTGTAAACTGCGTGTGTGTGTCAGAAACCAGGAGCGCACCTAATTGGAAACCTGTAAACAACCAAGCATCTGCAGAATATAATACAAGTTCTGAGGTAGGCATTCCCATGCTCAGATCCCAAATGAATAGAATCATAAATGTAATTCATGGCCACCAATCATACATCGTTGATCCATGTCGTCAAAATGCTGCATAGCCACCAGGAATACACTGTGGATCTATGTGAGAAGACTTGAATTAAGACGACATAGCCATGTGATGTACAAAGTGGATCTATGCATCGACATAAATCATACATACTCCATAGCAACCTGGATCAAAAATATGAGACCCAGGGTCTTCAATCCCGTTACCTGAAAGTACGAATCTATCCATGCGATTACATGTGCTAAAGTCGAACATGGTAGAAACCACTTGATTACCGTTCATTGATGAAAATTGTTAACAAGTGAGAGGGAAATAACCATTGATGTCAATGACTCCCAAGGTACCAAAGTACAATTCGAATGAATGCGAATGCATGAGCTGAAGTCAAGCACTCGGTGGAATCTCTCGATCAGGGATCAATGATGTGAAACCCCTGTCGAAAGTGAAGAGACCTGCCATTAAGGCATGCAAGTTCCAAGTTACTAAATGATTTCTAAGTCTCATTTCTAAATAATGAGTTGGAGTCGAAGGAACAAGACTCGTCACGGGAGGGCCTTGATGTATCCCCCATCAATGACACGAAATAAGTAACAGATTTTGAGGATGAAACAAAGTATGAATACTGGTCGAAACAGACACAGGGAAGGCCGACATAGTAAGAATGGACAACTACAGATGGCCGACTCAATAGAGGGCCTGTGTGAACTTCTCTTGAACATATGAACGATACAACCAAGGACTTGGCAGCACTGACTAAAAGATGACCCAAGATATGACCTTGTAGCAAGTCGAACAAGAGACAAATGGATTTCCCAACCCAGATTCAAATGACGAATAGGGGTTGTCATGTTCAAGAGCGACGCCTACTACCATTAATATGAATATGAAAACACATCCCTTTCCCAAAATTTCCCCCACCATTTTTGGCGAGTACCTCTTTATTTTTACACAAGCTTGAGGAGGATAACATATGCTTGTCGATGTAAGCTCGTCCTTTGGACGAATCCCTCAGAGTATATTTAGTGAACCCTGGGAAGAAGTGGTTCAGTCCCATATGGGCCTTTTGATGTTTGTTTTACGAGTCCAAATAAAGAAAACTTGGGGTTTTCATGTTTTGAGAGTCTGAAAAACACTTAAAGAGAACTCTCCTAGTTCCTTTTTCGTAAATAATTTCAACGAGACCGAAAAAGTGATAAAATATCGCTCGTCGAATGTTTTCTTCAAATACTTTAACGAGCGTGAAGAGAACAAGATCGTTCGACAATCTTTTCATTTTTATGGAGCGTGAAAAGAGCTTAAAGGATACTCCCTTATGTTTGTCGTTTTCGTGTTACCATGACTAGTACGAAAAGACGAGAAAAACTATACTCAGTTACGTTCTCATATATCTTCAAGCGTGAGAACAAACAAAGACTGAGCTCAAGGTTTTTTCTAAAAAACCCTAAAAAAGTAGTCGTACATGCGAAAAAAAGAAAAAAACACCCGTACCCCCTTGTTCGGACTTCGAAGTTTCTATATCTGCAAAAACCATACTCACAAGGCTATTAGGGCATTAGGTTTTATAATCAAAGCAATAAAAATAATATAAAAAATCAATAAAAAATAGTAAAAAGTGAATAAATATGGGTAAAAAGGGATTTTTACTATTTCATTGTGATTTTGCCAAAAACTTGTCCAACATACCTCATTTTCCCCCAAATTTCTTTGCTCGATTGCGCGAGGCACAAGTGATCCTTCGGCGAACCGTTTCAGCCAACAAGGTAAGCTCTTGATCTTTCAACTTTTCCATGGTTTATTTTTAGTTTTTATTGGCAATTTTTAGGGTTTTAAGTCCATTTTAGGGTCACACCATGCGCTCAAGCATTCTCGCAAGTGGGCCTTGCAAGACCTACGAGAATCTCTCACTGTGCAAAAGGGCCACTTGCGGGGGCCGAAAAATGGATTTCAAAGTTAGGTTTTGCTCAATAAAAAATATGCAAGAGTTTAAAACAAGTTGTTGACTCTCCTCTCATGGATCTTTTGCAGGTGTTTGACCATCACAATGTTGGAATGGAGAGAAAGGGAACATGAGGAGGATGATGCCATTGCCAGGAATGACCCAGGTAAAGTCGTTTCCCTCCGGGACTATGGGTTATTGAAATTCTTCAGGATTCTGGGCGTGAGAGCCCAACTCAGATTGTTGGGATACCTGGTCCACATGTGGGACGTGGATCAACAGTTATTTCACGTGGGAGTCCATACGCTGACCCTAGATATCGAGGATATCTATTTTCTAACAGGGTTGTCACGGCATGGATACCATGCTAGTCTAACTGGAGGTAGAGGCGGCGAACTTCCCATGAGCGAATATTGTCCCCAATACTGTGTTCCCAAGGCAGAGAGAAGCAAAGGTAAGGTTTCCATTTGGGGGTTCCAATATTTGACCCTGCGGACCATCTTGTTTACTATTGCATGCATGGCTGGGAGCGTGGCTCCACACATGGCTCTCTAGAGCTATTTCCAATATGCCATAGAGTGCACAGAGCCTCGGGTCTTCAACTAGTCAGATGCAGTTCTCCGCAGTATGAAGAGACAATTGATGAAGTGCAGAAAGGGAGACTTGAAGCAATTTGGGTACGGATCACTTTTTGTGTCCTTCTTCCTCAAGAGAGGTCCCACTACTGTGATTACAGGTTGATTGGGTTTTACCAGCCCCATTGGATTCGAGGATGCTGAGGTGGTGCAACCTCATGGCTCGACATGTAGTAGGGCCCATAATCAAGTATAATGATTCATTTTTCGACTTGTTGTGACCTCGAATGTTGATGATTGACGATTACGCATACACTGGTTTGGATTTCTGAGGGGATCGAGAGTTGGCCCTGCCTGAGGATGCTCAATGGGGTGACCTAGGTAAGAAGTACACATTTTGTTCTTTTTAAATTTTTTTGCAATTTTTATCATATGAAATGTTTTTTTGTTTATCCAAGAACTAATCAAAAATTTCTTTTTCGATGACACAGATGTGGGGCCATATCGACCTCTAGGAATGTATCCTATTCAACGACGAGGAGAAGCGGCTCCAGTGGCGAGATGGGATGCCGAAGAGTATGAAGAATTGGAGCATAAATTGGAGGGGTTGACCACAAATGTCCCAGATATTGCTATTGGGGAGATTCTGAGACGTTATCAACGTCATACTGTGGGCATGTCTGAGTCCCTCAGTTGACTGCTTTGTAGGGTAGCCTGAGAAATCGTGTGTTATCCTGAGCGTCATCCGTGACGCTATTTTGTAGATGCTATGGGCTTCGTATTTTTGATATTTTGGTCCTTGGACATAAACTTTTTGTAAAAAAATTTGATCGTTATATACATATATACGGCTTCTACCGACTTATCTTGTGTTGTGTTCTACATGTAATGTGTGATTGGTTTATAAATGTCCCAAATATCTGTCTAACACATAGTTAGCTAAAGCATCAGTCAATGTATTTAGACATCTAGGAATGTGTTGATATTCGATATAATCAAAATAATGTTCCAACAGGCGAATTTGTAAATATACCCGTAATAAAGTAGGACTTTGAATAGCATAGACATTGCTTAATTGTAGTACTACTAGCTGCGAATCGAGTTGTATAACCAGGTGGTGGATACCAAGAGAAATAGCATCAATCAACAATTTGATGATGGTGCTATATTCCACAATATTATTGGTCGCACAACCAAGGCACACACCTCACAGACTGATAAGTTTGTTTGTAGGTGTGTAAATTGCCCATGCAGCAGAAGCAAGATTCTGAGAACTACAACTAGCGCCATTGGTGAAGACAATGTGGGGTAGAGAAGACTCTGACATCGGGAAACCAAGCACAACGTAAGATAAGCAGTCGTGGGCAGAGACCAAATAACGAAAAAGCATACTAAAGTAACACACAAAAAGTGAGATACAATAAAATACAAGCACTCATGCATAGGTGATCTTAGGCATAGTACTTCTTTAAGTACAACCCATTTCTAGGTTCACTCAAAGGGATATTGTCATAGTCCACTAACTCATAAGCTCCTTTCTCCAAAACGCATCTGACGATATAAGGACCTTTCCACATCGCTTCAAATTTTTCGGCTCCTAGCATATCATGATCTTGTTCGTAAAGGAGAACTAGATCGCCTTCGGAGAAAACGCGTGGCCTGACATGTTTGTCATATTGGGCTTTGACGCGTTTCTTCTAGGCTTCTATAACTAGGGTGGCATCGCGACAGGTTTCATCTAATTGCATGAGATACAACAGATGTTCTTCTTCAGAAGAAGTGTTTGGGAGAAGTTTGATGGCTGTTTTTATGGAGGGTATCTCACATTCAATCGCAAGATGGATTCTAGACCATAGACTAATTGGAATGGTGTAAACTCGGTAGTAGACTTAATGGATGTTCGGTAAGCCCACAATGCTGAAAACAACATCATGTGCCAACTCATTCCGTGAATCTCTATCATTTGTCGAAGCATGGTAATGAGGACCTTGTTTATTGCTTCAACTTGGCCATTGGCTTGTGCGTAATAGGGTGTTGAGTTTTCATGGCGAAGGCCCAACTTTTCAGTGAGTTCAGACATCATGAAGTTTCTAAAGTGGCTACCATGATCAGTAATGATAGCCTGAGGAACACCAAAACAAGCAATGATGTGATTGAATATGAATAATGTTGCAGTCCTTATGGTATTGTCAAATGTTGGCATCGCCTCAGCCCATTTCATAAAATAATCTACGGCTACAATAATGTATCCATGCCCCTCGGCTGAGTGAGGGTGACATGTCATGAAATTGATACCTCATTTCGCAAAAGCACCAACGGAGACCACAGGGTGTAGAGGAGCAGGGTGTGAACGTATTTTATTATTGTAGGTTTGGAAAGCATGGAATTTTTGGACAACAATTATACAATCGTTGAATAGAGAAGGCCAAAAATACCCCACTCGTAAGATATTTTGGGCAGTAGCGTACCCAGACATGTGACCACCACAGGCTCCAGAATGGCAGTCATTCAGGGATTTCTCGGCTTCGTCAAATGTGAGGCAGCGTCGAAAAACAAAGTCAATCCCACGACGATAAAGAGTATCACCGAGGATAATATACTAATGGTCTTGGTAGCGTATTCGACGATGGTCAGTGCTAGACAAATTGGGCCAGAAAGTCTAGGTCTCGAGATAGATAATGATATCTCCGTACCAAAGGTCATCGGAACTGATCAGGAAAATGGATTCATCGGGTAATGAATCTTCTGCTACATTTTCCGTCTCAGAGAAGGGAAGTTCGCATATTAATTTGGTAAACACCAAGGATTTCTTAGACTTAGCGCATTCGAATTCTAAGTCAAACTCCTGGAGTATTACGATCCATTTGGAGTATTTTCCCCCTAGAAATTGACGTGTAAGAATGTGTTGCATAGGGTTGCAGTTAGAAATCACCATAGTTTTGCGTAAAAGGATATAGTGTTGGAAACATTGAATAGCTTGGATGGCTGCCAAGGCCAGTTTTTCAACATGTAAATACTTGGTTTCGGTAGTCATGAGACTTCGAATCAAGTAATAGATGACATGTTCATCATGAGAATCATCCTCCTAGATGAGAACCATAGCGATGGTATAGTTTGAGGTTGTGAGGTAAAGGAAATAATCCCGACTATAATCAGGTGGGAAGAGTAGAGGGGTACGTGTCAAAGATAGTTTCAAAGATTCAAAATCTTTGTTGGCAGTGGTATCCCAGATGAACTCATAACCTTTCTTGAGCAGTCGCGTAAATTCAAGAGTTAGCTCAACATAGTTCAGGATGAAACAACGGAGAAATTTTTCCTTCCCTTGCAAACTTTGTAACTGGTGAAGTGAGGAAGGAGGAGGGAGATTGAGAATCGCCTCGACCTTCAAAGGATCTACCCTGATCCCTTGACGTGAAACAATAAAGCCTATAAGTCGACCAGATTCTACGCAGAAAAAAAATTTGTGGGGATTCAAGCGTATATGGTAAAACCGACATCGAAGGAAAATGGCATGGAGGTGTATTGGATGATCTACACGATGCATGGAATGAGCGGGTAAGTCATCGAGATATTGCTGCACAATTTGCTTTATGTCATGAAAGGCGTAAGAGATAGCATGTTGAAAATTTGCACCGGCATTCTTTAAACTGAATGGAAGTTTCCGATAGGAGAAAGTTCCCTAAGGACAAATAAAAGAGGTCTTCTGTTGGTCCGCGGGGACGATATTGATTTGATTATATCCGGAGAAACCATCCATCAGAGAGAAGATTTCACTTTCGGCACAATCGTAGACGATCTGGTCAATGAAGGGGGTAGGAAAGTTGTCTTTAGGACAAGCTTTGTTAATGTCCCTATAATCAACGCACACGCGGATTGTGCATTTTTTCTTGTCAATCAGAACAAGATTGGAAACCTAGTCAGTTAGAACCACCAGGTAAATGAAGCCAGCCTTAAGAAGTTTCTCAATTTCAATCTTGATAGCAACTGCTTTACGTGGGTGGACCGGAAGAAGTCATTGCCGGATGGGTTTAGCACCCGGGTATGTCTTAATTTCATGTACCACAATGTCAGGATCAATACCTGGGATTTCTTCATAGCTCCATGCAAAGACGCCACGAAATTCTTGGAAAAGAGACTTGTAGGTGACAACTTCATCATGGGAACATGAAGCTCTGATATGCACATTTTTGACAATTCTAGGCTTTATGGATATGTAGAGGGGGAGGGTGGGCGAGATGTTACTTAAGTTCCCTTCGTAGAATAGATTTTGGGTAGACTCAGGAATGGTAGAAATGATGACAACGGTCGACGGGGTCGAGATCCATTGGTAACCCTAGATGGTGTGTTGTTCCAGGAAGAGGATGGAACAATGATGTCCATCGTCCCAAGGGGTGTCTTCCATGGACATAACAGACATAATCATCTCATCCGTGGGAAAAATGACACAGAATGGATCTGGAGATAAATCACCAAAAGAGGGGGTAGAAGGGGTTGCCAATTGAATGGCTTGATAAGCGGATTCAACCGGACTCAAAGGAATTTCGTTTCCATAATGAAGATGATCTTTGGGGTTGGGTACCATCCATGGGTCGTAAGACGCAGGGGTTCCGTGAACAGAGGTGGAGATCATGTTGATCGAGGCGACAAATGGATGTGGAACATTGGGCGGTGGGATGGGGAAAGTACCCATCAACGAGGAATCTTTAAGAAGACCCACACCGATGTTCTTGTATCCAGGGGGGGTTTTGCAATGAATGGTACATTGTTGGTATGTGCATCAGAGTGAAAGAAGGCCAATTGGTCAATGGTAACTAATTTTCCTTGATGTGGGAAACACACGACATGGAAAAGAGTGGACACAACTGCATGCATGGAATCGATCCAGCTACGACCAAGTAGAAGGTTGTAATCGAGAGGAGCGTCAAAAATCTCCACTTCAATGTTGATCATTTTGCCTTCTAACGTAATAGGCAATGAAGGGAGTACACTGTAAGGCTTAAAACTAGAGCCATTGAAGGCTTTGAGCATGTTGTGGGATTCAGTAAAAGGAGGAGAGTTGATGGCTTTCCAACAGGTAATAGACATGACACATGTCGAGGCACCCTCATCAATAAATTTTCTACAAATGTTTTTGTCGGAGACAATAACTTGTATTTGGAAAGCGAGTTGAGGGGGTAACCTTGGAATGTGATCTTCCAAGTCAAAAATTATTAAATTCGTATCCATAGGGTCGATTCCACCAATATATTTCAACAGTGTCTTACGTTGTGTAGGACAACTATGAAGGACTTCGAGGGCTGACATCGCGGACGGTGCTTGGGCCAGATCTTCGACAATACTGTAGTTCTGGGAACACGTGAATGAGGATTGAAAGATGATTTTCGAATAACACCCTATGGATGAGGGAGAAGGACTATATCTAGGCTCGGTTGTTCGAGATGAAGAGGACCGTTGGTAGGTGGATTCGTGGGAGATGGTTGGACCAACGAAGGAGGTATTACATCAACCTTCTCTTTGGAGGAAGGATAATATTTGGCTTGAGTGGTAAGTGTGATTTCATTCTTCTTCGAATCACCTGTACACATTAAGGCATAGGATGTATTGGAGGGGGAAGGTTGGTCATGAATGACCAATTGGGCCTATTGTTGAGAAGGGAAGGGTTGTGACAATACGATCGGAGTGTGTGGTTCCGGGGTCCCTTGAAGGAATTTAGTAACCTCAGCTCATCTTGGACAATCCTTAGTGTAGTGATCATCACCACAGATAAGACAAGGGTATCGGGGTTTGCACTTATCCCTATCGTCAACAGGTGGTGTTTTGTTTTTCTCAATTTGCGGATTATTTTTTTCCTCCTTCTTCTTACCCTTTCCTTTTTTGGATTTATTTCTACCGGTGAGGGTAGATTGAATAGAGTTTACCTCAGAAGTCTTATCAATGGGAGGGGTAGGAGACGAAGCATTTTGAACATTAGAAGAAATGGATTTGGGGTTGTTGCTAGAGTTTTGGATGGAATGTGGTTGGGCATAGAAAGTGCCAATCACACTGTCAATTGCATGAGAAGTAGCAAGAGTGGTTGAAGTAGCATAAGTAGACAGACGAGGTGCATCAGGGAGTAAGTCGTAAAGAGTACCTATTTGTGAGTAAACGAGGTCTAGGTATTGGGCACGACTGATTACCTATTCTTCTGTGACAACTCCACCCATGGCGATGTCATGAGCGATGCCATTCACGAAAGATTTTGTGAACCACTCTGCCAACAACTGATCGGGAAGTTCGAGTTTAATGAGACATCGTCTCCGTCACCACTCATGAATGTGATCAGAGATATGAGTGGCTTTGGTTTGTTTGAAATAACTCAAAATCTCGGTTCTCGTTTTGTAGTGGATCGGTAACTGGTAGTGGGTGAGGAAATCCATAGCAAGGGTGTTGAATTCGGTGAAGAAGCCTCGTGGTAATTCTATATACCACATCACTGCGGAACCTGTGAGGGTTCACTGAAAAAGGCGTAAATGAATAGAGTCATCCATCAAGGAGTTGGATGAGCACCAAAGGTGAAAAGTCATTACATGATTTTTCGGGTCCTCTCCTGGTTTACCATCAAATTTAGGGGTGTCAAATGGTAGTTTGGCTGGTATGGCAAGCCATTGAGGAGAGTGACGGATCGAATCATTTAAAATTCTCGACAGATCCGGGAGGTCCAAGGTGGCTAAGAAAGGTAATTTTCTATTCACATGCGGGTACTGGTGACTTTGGGGAGGGAGTCCCGTCGGTAAACCAGTGGGACCATAAGCAATTTGCATATAATGCAAAGATCCAGGTAGATTTGGTTGTTGGTGTGGAGGCAAGTAATTCATAGGATTGTACCCTTGAATAGGGGCGTGGGGTAGATCATTTGAGCCCCAAATAGGATTAGACGTACCTAGATAGGGTTGGCCTCTACTAGGGGGTATGTTGGAGATAGCTTGAGGTTGTTGCCCCCTAGTCAAGTGAGGATTATGTTGCATAAGATAATTCCAATATTGGGCCAAGGATGGAGGTATGTTTTTTCCATAGGGTGGGGTAGGTGGGGGTTGCCCCCCAATTGGGGGTTGCATCCCAATTGGGATTTGTCCTGCAAAAGTGGATTGAGTTTGGCCCCCTTAGTGAAATTGTCCACCAACAAGAACCTGGTAATTAGGTGTGAAAGATGGGATGGTGCCACTAGGATCAGTGCCTCCGATAGAGGATGGAAGAGGTCCTCTGAAAGGGGGTGGAGGAAGTGTCGGAATAAAACCGAGAATGAGATGGTGCTCAGAAGGAGTGGAAACGTCAGTAGTCCTGGATGAGATTTGTGTAGGAGAGGGAATAGAAGCATTCAATGCATGATATCCGAGTGGAAGGGTTGGGGTGAATCTGGGCGAAAGCGGTGTGCCAATGGGGGCTTGGCTAGCCGCTGTAGTCCTGGTGCGAGGACTCATAGTATCTGGGACCATTGTGTGATGGACCGTTTGTAGGGGGATAGTCAAGATGTGGTCAGCTGGCGGAGCATCTATACCAGGAAAATAATAGGCAGTAGTAAAAGGTATTGCATCTAGATCATATGTTTCAGGAAGCTCAGGTGCGATAGTGATATCAACCCCTGCTCCTGAGCCAAAGAGATCCCATCTAAAAATTCCAGTAGTCCAAAAAGGATCTTGACCCGCAGGTCCTATGAAAGGTCTAGTTGGTGATCCAGAATACTGGACAACTATATCTCCCGAAGAATTCACTCGCACAATAATACGTCTCCCGGAGTTGGGTGGAAGTTGAAAGTCCTCTCGAGAATTGGTAATTCAAAACCATTCTAGAGAGTTAGTTATTTCCACTTGTGGAGTGGCAATGTCTTGGACTTCACTTTTTTTAGGAGATCCCTCTAGTGAGTTGGTAGGCAAGGGTTAAGAACCGTCCATATCTTCTGGGGGTAAGCCTTGCATTATACATGAACGGTCTGGAGGGCAAATTTGATCGAGTTAGAATCTTACGAAAGAAATTCTATGACCAACTTGGGTAAACAAACAACATGCATTAGTAAAATCTAGGAATCAAAACCAAGCAAACAAGACCTTCCAATTTCGAAGTCACTAATTGGTGATGAAATCCAACGTCGCGATGATGAGACAAGAAGGGGTTGGGCGAGGGTGGAAAAGTTACGTTGGCGACCTGCTTAACGGACTTACACCCTAGTGCAAGCTCCCACATATAATCATGGGTATACCCTCGAAGGATCCCGAGTGAGTCTGGCCAACGTCGATTCCAAGTACTGTGAAGACTCACCCCTTCACAGTCACCTTGTGTAAGACCCTAAGAAGGTAGGCCACTAAGGTTACCACCAACAACAATGATGCATGGGGGAACAGTCGACAGTTCGATCCAC
>SNQJ01S0064363.1:18205-34246 GCA_010110895.2 Picea sitchensis
TACACCGATATCAACAAATAAGGGTGAGTAACTCTATCAATCTCGATGTGACCTCGGGTTTGACCCTTGTGTGAGAAGGGATTCCTAGGACAAAATGATGCAAATGGAATTTTACACTCCTTATCACAAGTTGCTATTGTGTTTTTCGTGCTTTGGAGAGTGTACCTCACTGCCTATTCCAAAGCTCTAGCCTAGATAATGTTGGTGTAAAAGAGCCCTAGAAAAAGTTACTAGTTGAATTTTAAAATTGTGCAATATTATTAAAGGTTGTTGTTACTCAAAAGGAGACGGAAATGAAACTGATGTTGTGTGAGACTCTGACCCAACAATCCATAAATAGGAATGAATGATACAAATTTTGTTCGATGAATCCTATTTACAGGAGGGAAAGAGGAGTTTTCTGGAACAATATGAACTACGATGTATGATCTTCTCTGAAATGTTATATCAAACAACCATGAACAATGCAAATTCCTTATTCGTTATCTTTCAATACTTGAATGCCAATATTTTTCGAAAAAAGTTGCTTAAAAAAAAGAAAATGTCTTTAATTTTTTATTAGAAACCAAACAACAGGGATGGAACTAAGAAAAACAAGAAACCAACGAAAAATAAATACACAACAAACACCCAAATCGTTCTTTCAATGAAGATAAAAATAACAAACTGACAAGACCAGTCTCTTCAAATGCACATGGGTAACAATTTTCCAAGTAATAAGCAATTGAAAAGAACAATTAATCTCAAAATTTAAACCAATCAAGGGCTCTCGGCCAAACAAGCACTCGGATTTGAGAATCAGAGATTATACCCTTGTTAAGAAAAGGTCGAGAGGTAAAAATTGAGAAAAAATGATCAAGAAGAGCTTTTTATTTTCGAAAACTAATCATTCACGAGATTTGAAGTCAAGAAACATTCAATCACTAGCTAGAGAAGTTCTTCCTAGACACATAAACAAATCTGGGCATCTAAGGACACAAAAGACTTAATCCAAAATTTTCACAAGTGAGTTCGCAGGCTGGCAGTGGGGTACAGTGCAAGAATCAAGGATTCTCATAGGCTAGACACAGGCAGACTGTGAGAAGTTCACACTGAACTGAACAACAGGTGCGAGCTTTAGTGATTCTCGCAGGCTACAGAAGGGTGCAGTGTGAGAAGGTCTGTAATCAAGCAAATTTTGGAAAAAGGACAAAACTTATGAGGGAACTTATGGATCCAGTGAGTTTGTAAGGGTCTCCTCAAGACTCAGAGATTGATTGGGAATGAAAAATGGTAGGTTAAGATAAAATGGCCAAGAAAAAAACACTAAAATGGGTTGTATCCCCAGCGGAGTCGCCAATTTTGTTATCGGATAAATCGGTAGGTGCAAACACTAACAGATCTCCCTAGATCCACCTGGATCTAGAACAAAACAGGACAGGACACGACTCCTTCCCTAAGTTGCAATCATTAAATCTACTACTAAGATGGAATGAGTGACATACCTTTATATCGCTTCCTTAAGTCTATGTTGTTCCCGCTTTGCTTCGATGCTCTTGTGAAATCAGGTCCAATACAACACAAACTAACCAAAGTGAAGATAGCAAAGTATATTCAATGTCAACCTATGCATATGATCAAGGAGTCATGCAATAAAATAAGAGTGATTTTATGGGAAAGGGACATGTCGTTGTATTATATTAAATGAAAGTAAAAGATACAACCGGATCGCCTTGATGTCGCAAGTTTCCTTTCAGTGACCCTTGGTTCCGACACACACACTTTCTCTACATTTGCATGAAGAAGGTCTGATGCAACTTGATAGAACAAAAAGAGTCTCCAAGCTTCTATCCAAGCAGAGTTCTTCACACAATTCTTTCACCAATTCTTCATTCAATCTTGCTTAACCTTTTCCATGAGAAACCTTTCAATATATAGGAGAAGGAGAGATGTTTACATGGATGAGGATGATCCCACTAAATCTGAGAAGTCAGTAGGATGCCAACCATGCGAATGCCAACTCATTTTATATAAGATCCCCTTCTAGAACCTTCGTGACCTCTTCTCCTTTTCAAGCTTAAAAACAGGTTCGCACCCTATCTATAGAGTAGACTACGAACAGTTCATATCCCAAGTGTGGGTTGCCTGCGAGAATGAAGGATTTTCGCGCCCTGTAATACAGGAAGCCTGCGAACTCATCTTAAAAATGTGTTTTTTTGGAAGAAGACATCAGTCACTTTTCTCAGGGAAAAATTCCTTGTGGAAGCCTGAATACATCACTGTAGAGACATCACCAGAGTGACCAAAATAATGTGTAACACCCCTACCCAATAAATCTGCCAACTTAACAGAAATTTGTTTGCAAAGGACCCATAAAGATGAGGTATAGACTGAGACCTGCATATCAAAGAAATTCTTGTATCACCCCACTTCCCATACACCCATTATGTATAAATGATACATATATTAAAAATCTAAAGGGTGAAATATAAATATTGAACAACTAGGAAGTTGAAAGCACAAATGATTGTGTGGGAAGTACAAGTAAACCCATCAGGGTTATGGATGCTCACTGATAACGAAGTAATGCCGAGAGAAAAGAGATGAGGAGCACATATCCGTCTATAAACAGTTAGGAAAAATCTTATGTGGCATATCAATCCTCTTAGACTTATAAAAAGAGTAAAGCATGGTCATCCTTAAATTAACTCATTGGAATTATCATGAAGATCATCAAGGCTATTACTATGCTCTTATATTTCCAGAAAGAGTGGGTATTATGGAGTCCATGGTAAAGATAAATCTATAAATTTTCAGTGATTATATAGTTAAAGATATATGATCTGTAGGTCCATCTGAAAAAAAGATAATTAGTTCTCCGACAAGTTGCCATTTTTTGTGACACTCACAACAACCCACTAAAGATATCAAGTTATAGTGGGTACCCATACTACCAAATTTTGCAAGGTACTACTCTTTCCTTACCTTATATTATGATATTGATATTTGTATGAAGTCGTTGAATACAATTTGATGTGGAGTTTGGTAATAGTACTCAAATCCATCAAAAAATACCCTTTCTACATGTCCCCACAAGCCTTAAACCTTTTTTTGAATTGAAATCATCCACAACAACAAAGCCCAAAATCCTTATTCATGTGACATCAATCAGATATTATCAGCACTTTTCCTCCAACACTTCATTATTTATTAAATCTAAAAGTTCTTATGAGGATTCCTTTACAACTTCTTCATTGGTGAAGTGGTCAAAACATGTCCTTCATGAGTTATCCCTTGGATCCAAAAACGATATTATGGATTCAATAAATCACATCACTATACAGGTGGAAAACTGATATTGGTTTCTAAATTTACACAAGATACATTAATGTACTACATATTAGTCAGACCCCAACCTTTCTGTTGCAATACAATATAATCTCCATATGGTTAGCATAGGATATTAGACTCATACGTGGTAGTCTCTTATTGGCTTATTCTTTTCTATGAAACATTTTCATCATTGGGACACATCATAGGAAGGAACCCTATTCTCCATGTCAAACTTGCCGACAATGATATGACTTGAAAAACATAATCAACGATATAACCCCCATATGATTCAATCATCCAGATCAATATGTCATCCAATGATAACATCACAACCATTAGAAGTTAATATTTCTCTGACCTTACAATACATAAACATTTTAACATGATATCATGAAAAGGAAGGGAGAGGTTTATCCTAAGTGGTTGTATCATAAAGTACTATAATCCCATCGATCATTGCCACCACTTAGCACACTCATCAAGATTAAACATTGATATTAATACATTGTTGTTGAAATATTTCCCCACCATCCTTATCGACCAAGTCTTTGATATTGGAAAAATTGTCTGCTTATAGACTCTATGTCGCCGACGATATAACAATGGTAAGGAACATTGAACTATCTGCGAGAAACATTTATGGTGAATCATACAACTATAAAAAATTCAAAGATGTAATGCGATCTACATTAATTATGTAGGGTCTTGGGGAATTTTGGGAAACATTATAACCCTGTTAATACATAATCGACCTCACTTTGTCTATAATACCACTAAAAACCATAAGTGTTGATGCTAAAAGAATTGAGTAAATTGTGTTGTCAGTTATACCCTTTCGACTACCTGGTGGGTATTTTACAATTGATTTTATATTACTGTCATTTTTAATGAGTTCGATGGTGAAGTAATTCATTCTTTGTGACAATTTACACAAGTGAAAAAATGTCTTGAATGTAGACTAGAAAGGAAAAGAATCAAATGGTTGTTGTGCCTACTCATGTCCTAGGAAAAGACTCTTTTTATATTTTTGAAAGGATTTTCTATAACATAAGAGAGAATTATCCTAAATACTATGATATTTAGGACATGTTCCACAATGAAAAATTACCACTCGACGAGGAAGACATTGATGAGTACAAAAATATATACAAAAGTGACATTCACACTGTAGCTTCTTGTTCATAACGTTTTCCGTACAATAATGCAACAAAGTGGTGTTTCACGCACCTAAAAAGGGAAACTAGGATGATAGTCAATGCTTCAGGTGTTCCAGTTGTGTCTCTCAAGGAAGAAGACATCATGATTTGGTACAAAACCCCAATACCCACTATTTTGTTGGATGAATGGTTCCTGGGAAAATTTGGAGTTGATCACAAGGACTTCAAAACCCTTATGGAGGATTTATTCATAGACTAATAATGGTCGGTAAATAAAGGAGGGAGATATGTTCTATAACACTACCTATAGAACCCGTACAAGACCCAAAATGCCATGATTTGTAGGCTCTACGGTGAGGAGACCAACACCCACTTCATAATGGAATGGTTTTTGATGGCCTACATAGTGGTAAAAACTGGAAAAACATTCAATTGGGCTAATATCTTATACTTCATCATCACAAACAAATTTGAGAGGCTCAAGGTATGAAAAACCATGGATTTTATATGACATCTTACCTTATAGACGTGCTCTGCGTAGCTCAAAAATTTCCTACCTTCAATTGGGCTTGGAGCCTAAATCAAAGCTTGATCCATGTTTGTTTAACTCAATTATGGGAAGAAAAATACAAAGAACACATTTATGATATATGTTATTATTTCCTCGCTCGTTTGTACAAAGCCATATTTACATCTCATCCACGTGGGGTATCCATAGGATCTATTAAATCCTTGAAAGAAATAGGGGATTGGAATATGAACAAATACTATACTTGTGTGAGGATATTTGGGACCACATGACCACCACATTTTCTACCCAAATACATCCTCGTTAAATTGATAGCCGGAGAAGTAGCATACCAAATAGTAGAAAAGGAAGCCACTACCTACTTATCGGAGAAAAAAAAAGTGTTGGCCCATTTTACCTCTCCATATAGGCCAATTCTCTCTGTGAAATAAAAAACATGCTGAAAAGGAAGCTGAGACCCTAAAATAAATATTTCTATGTATTAGAAACTAGAAAGGACATGATCCCCAAAATGTGGTATAATACCACATAAGGGTTGTCAAATTAGCACCATAGGTTATGCATGAAGCCAATTTTGTAGAGGATTTCTTTTGGGGAGAATTTTTTTTTGAAGAATTATTAGACATAATCCCTAATGAACCAGCCAAATAATGACTTCAAAAAGAGGAAGATGAATATAGGTTCTTGAAAATAGAATATTTCAAAGCACTACTCCAACAAGACAAATAAAGAATGGAAGCTAAAGAATGAGATAAGAAACAAAAGGAGGAAGAGTTAGCAAGGAAAGATGAAAGGCCAAAGAAAAATACCAATAGCGGAAGGAGGAAGAGGATGAGAAAAAATAGGTTGAATTAAAAAAGAAAAAAGGTGAGGAGCCATTTTCAGAGAAGAATCGGGGAGAAAAGTCAACTAATACGGATGCTACAACAACTCAAACCTAAACTGATATAGAAATTGAGAAGAATAAAATGACAGATGCAGGACAAGAAACATTAGTAGCTCAAGAAGAAGTAATGAAAAATAAAGAAGAATAAGAGAAAATAAATGTTTCCAAATCCTAGGAGGAAGGATGAGAGAGAAATGACACAGTTGTGGAAAAAACCGTAACACGAGTATGGTCACCATTCCATTGGAAGAATGTACTCCCCTAGAAGATATTCCAGGTAGTCTTTCAATCACATATGGAGGACTTGGAATTGAATGTGCATATGTTATTGTAGGTTACTACTATTACAGTCACAAAACTAGGGCCATTGAAAAGAGGAAAACCAAGAGGAAAATAGAAGAAACCGATACAAACCATGGAACATTTTAGAGAAATATTAAGTGGAAAACAGGATGAGATCCCAAGGAGAATCAGATACAAGTTGCATCAACACTCAATGCCTTCATTGTTGTGAATTCTATGTCAGTCTATGAATTTGCAGAATCCATCGACACAACAAAAGAAAGATTATTTGAGCTATAGTTTGGTATTAATATGATTAGAGATGATGTGTCGAGTAAATTCAGGAAAGAAGTCATGACAAAAAAACACTTGCACCAAGAAAAATTGGAAAAACAGTTGCAGCTATAAGAGAAAGAAATAAGTGAAGGATTTGAAAATAAGGCTAACTTGAACCCAAAATATACACCAATAAGAGATAAAAAAAAATTAAGGCCAAACATGCTCAGGAAGTAACAAGGCTCCTAGGTGAACAATTGAAATAAGTAAATATAATGAGAATATTGAAGCACAAATTTAGAAATTGCAATAAGATAATAATCTTATAGAAAAAAATATAGTAGAAAAAAAAAAGGAGTTGTAGTCTTGGAAATAATCAAATAAGATTCCATCAAAGAAAATGAAGCACTAAAAGATATGTAGAATAAATTCTTCTTTTTATTGAACAACATCCAAAAGAATTGGTCGGATCGACTAAAGATAGGACAACAAATAAATATTGTGAAATAATAATATCATAAAGTTCAAAGTTCCTATGACGATATTGTCAACTGGAAAGACATTTGTGATAACCCTCATAACACCTTCCATGTATATACAACCAAGAAAAATATCAAGGATCATATGTAACTCACATCTGAGAAATCTTCCCTCAATAAGATTAAAATTTCTCAAGAAATGGTGGGAAAATATTGCAGAAGAATGTGGAGAGCATCATATGTCTTATTAGTACAAATCAAAATCGAAACCATGGCATATTTATAAAAAGCAAGGCCTACTGACATGATGATAGAATATGTAGAAACAAAAATGAACTTGAGCATGAGAACCATTGATGCAACAAAAGAGGTTGATAGTGAAAAGATATAAAAGAGGATAGTGAAACCAAATCAACTAATCATGTTGGCCAATTACTTCATAACACAGACAGAGGAATCCTTAAAGACAGAAGTAGTGGCCCCTATTTGTGACAATGAAATAGATCTTGAGAAAATGCATGTGAGCATAATGAATATTGTTAGGCTCTTTTGATCACTTTGTTGAGAAAGCATGAGTCCTTTATATGCCTTGTTGGACCAACAAGACAACATAGAAATTATTAGTAGATTAGTGAATCCAAAAGATAGTAAATAACAAAGAAAATAACCAAGAAACGAAAACAAACTAAGCACATTTAAATTCTAAAAGATGCATGAAATTGACACAAGAGATAACTACCCAAATGATAAGTGATCTTTCAATTGAGAACACCAAAGGAGAAAAGTGGGACTATGGATCCCCTATTCCTTCTTGGCAGGGCTATCGCGTACCCCACAAATAGAGCTTTACTCTCCTATCTAACAATGGTGAAGACCTTCTTGGTCAAGTTTCTCAAGTGGTGAAAATCTTACCAAATGCTATGATTTCTCAAATAGCGCTCAAGAGAATAGATGGCTTCTTTGAGAGAAAATATGGGCATCATAACAATACAATGAATTCCTTCCTTTTTAGCATAAAATGGCCATGCATTTATAGGACCGTAGCAAGATATGTAATAACATGTTCCAAGTGTGAATTGGAGGAATTTATAGGTACATCCCATCCTTTCAGTCATCCCAAGGTGACATTTTAGGTTGATCTTGGGGTCTTGTCTTGATTCACTTTAGCATGAAAGTCGTTGAGGCCCGATCAAATTCATAAATGCGTCGTTTCTGTATCCTCTTGGTTTTATTCAAATATAGTCATATGGGACACACAGAGTGCGCATGTGGTGATTTGTTTACCTGTGCAGATGTGTGCACGTTGACTTTGGTGGGAATGCACAAAAATTGTGGGGTCCTTTTATATAGTTTTGATATCTTGCAAAAATAGGTTCTGTAAATGCTAGAAGTATTTTGTGTTTGTGTTGATTTTTTATTTTATCATTATATGTATTTCTTGTGAGCAATTGTTCGATGATAAAAGATGCCCCCTGATGTGTGAGTTTAGGAGAATATGTATAGATGAAATACATCACTGTTTGTTTTGTGAATAGGAGAGTTGTAGTTGCTATCTGAGGAGGACTGTAGGAGCGATTGATTGAAGAAAAAGGGGATATTGAGGGGAACCAATTATTCTCCAAAAACATAGATATAAGTTTTGGTATAGACGAGGTGGGCATGCCCCATGCTGGTGTCATGAAACTATAAATGAAATGACGAAAACCGAATATTTTTTCTGAAGTGGATGTATGCAACGCCCTCGAGGGTGTAAAAATGGCAGATGATGGTTCTAATTACTGAACAAGATCTAAAACAAGGTATGAACAACTCAGAGTCAGTTATGGCCTAGAAAATTCATAATTCTTCGACGATTATTGAAAATTGCAATAGTCGCATAGTAAGACACACTGTAATATGAAACTTTGATAGATTCAAATGTCATCGGGGTCAACGAAATATGAATGTGATGAAGACTCTTTCAGTGTCATCCGAGAATGCTCATTAATAAGGGAATGAGAGCCAATATATTTCCACCTTCTTGTAAACTTGTGCTGACATCGATAGGGAAGGGGGCACGAATGCAAGAAGCAAAGGGATTCTTGGCATTGCTTTGATCAAACGGGTATCACAGATAGAATGGAGGAGAGGATGGATGGACTGGTGACATGATCAAATTTCAATATATATGGGACTCGATAACTTCCCTTGGTTTGGGGAAGATGGAATGATGGAAACAACCATAAAACATGATCTAGTGTCAAGGGGATGACAAGATATTGGGTAAACTTTGCTAAATGGATGAGACTACAAAGGAATGAATGTTAGGTCAAAATACATATATATTTTCAAATATGGTGATGAAAGGGGAATTCCCCAACCAAGGGAAACATGGGTTGTTGTGCTCCAAGGAAAAAGACGACATCGGTTGAAATGACAAAAATCTACTTTACTTGTTGGAATTTGAAATGTGCTTTATACAATTAACAAATGAATAAAGAATAATTTGGATTGAAAGTACATATAAAGAAATGGATGCCCTGGTGAATGATGAATTGGCCATGTTGGGGTGCAATTATGGTGGAGTTGATTGATGGAGGGTGGGGGGCCCATTGGTAAGTTTTTGTATTTGGTAGATGAGTTGAGTATGAAATTGCATATGGTTAAGTGATGTTCGATGAGATGGAGGGCTAATGATAATGCATAGGCACATTTAATGTAACAAGCACGATGTGACTTGGGAGTCTAAAATGGGAAGGTTAGCAATACGAGGAGAATAAGTATGTGGACCTTACTGCAGGGTGTAAAGTTACTAGGACTCTTGATCCTAAAGGATAGAATGGCCTAAGTGTCAAGTTACACCAAAAGGGAAAATATGTGGGACAACTCATGTATGTGAGAATGCCCTACTTGGATGATGGTACATGAATGCAATGGAGGTGATGTTACCAAAGGTAAGATTATTAGGGATCCTAAGGGTAGAATTCAAAATTATAGTTGGGATATGCAGTTGTTTGTAGAGGGCATGAGTGCATGCCAATTTTGGAAATATACCAGTTACCAAGGGGAAAATATATGTGGGACAACTCATGTAGGTGGGAATGCTACTGGATGACAGTACATGAATGCAATGGAGGTGATGTTACCGCAAAGCTGGGTGTGGGGATCCTAAAGGTAAAATTCAAGGGGTATAATTGGGATATGCATCTATTTGCAGAGGGCATGAGTGCATGCCAATTTTGGAAATATACCCGAAGGGGCCATGGGATGGAAGATACTGAATGGGTTGTATTTCTTTGTAACAAGTACCTACACACATAAAAGCCAAATACTCGATGTGAAAAATATATCAAAATAAAGAACATATAACAATTTTTTGATAATCATGCTAATGAGTCTGCGTACCTTTTCTTTTAACATTGGCGGAAACAATGGTCCCTTGATTAAAATTTTGGGTTACCCCTGAAGGAGGCCAAGGAACAATGAGTTCTTAGAAAAAGTACTCCCTGAAGGAGCCTAGGGGACCATGGGTTCCTGAACAAGGCCCTTCCTAAGGGAGGACAAGGAACAATGGATTCTTGAAATGGCACTCCCTGAAGGAGTCTAGGGAACCATGGGTTCCCAAACAAAGCTCTCCCTAAGGGAGGCCAAGGAACAATGGGTTCCTGAAAAAGGCATTCCTTGAAGGAGTCCTAGGAACCATGGGCTCCCTAACAAGGAACTCCCTAAAGAAGGCCAAGGGTACACCAAAATCTAATTACCTTGTGGTTTAAGATTTCATTAACTCAAAGTATGTTCTCATTCACTTCACAATGAAATACATAGTCTCCTACATCACTATACCTTGTATATTTTTTCCTTAGAGACTAAAAAATAGGATCACTTTATATTCATATTTTCTATTTTGAGATCATAGGGTGGTTCTATTATCCCTTCCTAAAACTCATGTACATCCATGTAGGCATTCATGACTTATGGGGATCAAAGGTGCACAACTTATTTCTTTTACAAGGCGTTTTACCTACATAGACTACTTTCGACAGAGAAATAGTCTAAAGTGGCCTACACCAGACTATATTGTGCTAAAATTTTCATAGCTTAAGTAAGAAATTATTACTTGATCAACATCTTGGCTTGGGTGGTATGTTTATAAAGCATCACAATTCCATATATACAATTGGTATTATGCCCATCACACACTTTCTATTAACTTTAACGTTAGAAGTGTTTATTTAGTGAACAATGATTACTCCTACGTGGCTTACGTTTTCATGATTATCTTTGATGTTCCTTATTGTTATGGATCTTCCTTTTGCTTTATTTTTCTTATCGGTTTGTATTTCTTGCTTCTTTGTAATGGATGGAGTTGTGTTTTTTCTCGTTATAATGTTATCTATTATATTGTACTCCTTTTAAATGTATAGATTAATTTTGTCTCTTTGTGAACATTAATATGTAACCTTTTAAATGTATACATTAATTTTGTCTCTTTGTGAACATTAATATGTAAGTTAAATTAAGTTGAATTTTCTTATATTATATGTATTTAATTTTGTCTTTTGTGAACATTAATATGTAAGTTAAATTAAATTGAATTTTCTTATATTATATGTATTAATGGTATTATGTTTTATATTATGTAAAATTATAATATTTTTGTTATCAATCAATGATTTATAAATACCAATTTTATATATCATTATGATAATATTAGGATTTAACATCGCATGCCCGATGGGTTAGTCTGCTCACTCAATGTTCCCACCAAATTAAGCTCCGTAAGTAGGCCTCTTAATGTGTTGATAGAGTTAATTATCCCTCTTAATGTGTTGATAGAGTTTGTGTCATATTTGCATTGAATTGAATTTTATTTTATTTGTAATTTTATGTAGGAAATACATAAGCTTGCATTGTATGACGATGCACATGGGACACAAAATGCAAATTAAATAAATGGCAAGTATTTTAATTTTTGTGTTATTTTGTTTTTCATTTATTTTTAAATGATTTTCAATATTATTTTTTATTTCATTTCAAATCAAAAAATGTAAAATAAATAAATGGCAAGTGATTTTAAGTTTTGTGTTATTTTATTTTTGGATTTGTTTTCAAGTGATTTTCATGATATTTTTTTCATTTCATTTCAAATTTCTTTTATCAAGAGTCTCTAAATATTTTTTAATTGAATATTGTGGAGAGTATTTGTATCTAACATAGATTTCTTGGATCCCTTCTAAGCTTAAAGATAAGAATTTTGCTCTATTTTTAGTTTATTTTAAATTTTTTCTTTAATTTACATAATTTATTATGTTGAGTGTCACTTATTTTGTTTATAAGATTTGAGATTCTTAAAAAAAACATTATTTGAAAATGAAGTCTCATATTTTAGAAAATTAATTATAAAATTAAAAAAACACATAACTTTAATAAATAATAACATTTTTCCTGGATAGGGTGCCACGTTGCAATGGGAAGCCACGTAGCTTGCCTTAGACCCAAACCATTAATATGATAGGTTAGCAACCTTCACCTCACTATTAAATGGAGGGAGCTCATTACTGCCTGATGAGAAGGGGAGGACAACTCCCTTGCGTGAGAAGAATGACAGCCACAAGGCGTAATAGCAGTGGGAATCTTGGTACAGAGGTCATGTCGGGCCTTAGCATTATCCTCCCGCTTGGACGAGGTTGGCTCCATTTCACCTTTGTGTTCCATCAACCTGGTCGCTCTGAGCACTAGATCTGCATCCAATCGGATCTTATTTCTTTCTCCCTACACATTAGCAACCTTCCTAAACCTGCCATGCCAATGGAAAGAGGTAACTTGCAGCACGACCCTTCCTGGTATAGTTTTGTTGCTAGACAACGGAGGGTGCAGAGATTGGAGCGTGCCCTGTCCATTTCTCGAACTTAGTGACGGGAGAAGCCCAGAACATCACGAATGACATACGTTGAGGAGGAGATTCCAAAGAAACCTATCCAGTTTCCTCCAGAATCCCTCCTCTTCATAGTGTCGGATAATTGGTAACCCCCCATCCATATTTCAGCAACCACACATGCCCTAGCCATTGTCCAACAAGCACAAGAAGCCAGGGAAGAGGCCACCTGTATAATTGAGGAGGAATTTCCAGAGGAACTCCTCCATTTGGACTCTACGGACACAATTCAGACCACAAAATCTACAGCGAAGGAGCTTAAGGTGGTGGAGGATTTGGAAGCAGCTCTGACAGATTCAAGCGAGTCAATGGTGGTATTAGACATGGAGGTGGAGTGAGGCCCAGTATTAGTGCCTCCACCACTCTTGATAGTCCTGGATTTCTGCCAGGCACTACCACCCTTATTCCATTCGGAGCAACTCGCGCTAGTCTTTGAGCTACGAAGCCAGATGGCTGACCAGATACACCGGGACACCCTCATGCACTAGCAAATTGGCTTTATGAAGCCTACTCGAATGCACCAGAATCCCAGCGTTGTCTAACCTGCGCGAGGCCTTTCATGCTCCAGCCCAGGGATGACCCCCTCAACGATGATCCAAGCGACATGCCCTAAGCTGAAAATGTGTAATTTCTCTGCTTTGGCTACCACGAGCACTCTCATCTGGACTCCTTGCACTGCTACAATGCAGTTTAAAGTTATGTCTCTTGTTTTTAGTGGATAGTTTTTCTTAGTTGCTGAGCACAATTTAGAAAGAACTCAAATGCGTCACCTTCTCTAGTTTTTGTTTCGTAGGGAAGATGGCGGATTATTATTTTGAACAATGACATCACAGTCTGTCACCTATTCTGGTTTTCGCTAATTCGATGGATCAAATGGCAGACTGTAGCCATGTGGCTTTTTTATACTCTAAAAACTAAATAATAGGAAATTCCTCTCTTTTTATTTACATGAGAAGATTTCTTGCCATCAACGAGGGCTTTGGTTCATGGTTTTACATTCTCCAATAAAGTGGGATGTTAATCTGGTAAAAGTATTGCTTCTTTCTCCTTTCCTCTTCTTAATAGCTCCAGTAGCATCCTTCTTAGTTATCGAACCTCTTATTTGTCTATTTGGTAATTCTGCAGAATCACTATTGACAGTTTGAGCTAGATATTGTATTTCTCATTAGTTCCTACATTTATTGACTTAAGGTCCTGGCAATGTAAGCTTATATTTCTAATGTAATCGGTAATTTTCTTCTGGAAAAAAGTAGAATGTTAATTCGTTAAAAGTGGGTCACATGAGAAGATTTCTTGCCATCAACTAGCATATGGTATTAGAGCAAACCAAAGAAAAGTGGGTCAACATCCTTCATTAGCCTTCCACTCACATGTGCTTGCCACATACATTCAACTAGAAGTGAGCAGCTATAAAGCAGATCAGGATTTCTGTCACCAATCTGGTAGGTTTTATCACTTGTTTTATGACCCTGTGGGGTTATATATGGAGTTGAGTTTTCCAAAAGAGTATAATTCTACAATATTATTGATGTTATCATCAAATGGGGGTATTGTCAATATCCCAAAACATGTTTTCATTCTTCTATCATACTTTCCCTACCATTTTTGGATAATTTGTAGTAAAAAGAAGAATTATATTACCAAACTATCTCTGTGGCTATGGTGGAAGTTTGCTTTCACCTAGCATATTGTAAAAATCAGTTAGTATAGGATTATACATAAATAATATCCTTCTGGAGCATGTGTGTTTGCTTTCTTTTTGTAAGTAGAATAGCGTACATATCAGCCTATGGTCCTCAACAGGATGTATTTGAGCTCGACTCCATCACCCAATAGCTAAGGCACTAGAACTGCTAGTTCTTAGCAGCTCACAGGGAGCATGCCATCCCCTATAGAGCTAAATGTTATCACATGAAAATTTCCAAGGTCGCAGGTGACAACCATGAGCGCAAGTAGCACGAAGATGCAGTTTTCAGCAGCAAAGTCCCCCCCCCAGTTCAATTTAGCTCCACCTCTAAGCACGTTTGGATGAATTCCACAGTTGGTGGGTGGAGAAACTTTGGCGGGGGCGCTAAAAATAGTCGACGCACCTAGATCCCAGACCGTGGCTAGATCAATGACCTCTAGACATTTCGGTGCCATAAGATGCGTGGTCGTTAAAAAAATGAAAGGTGGGCCAAAATCCAAACCATGGTTTTGCGGGTTGGCTCTATGGCGTGAAAGAATGCATTTTGGGCCCGAAAGCGGTGTGGGTCCAAACCACTTTCGTCGGCCCTGAAATCACGTTCTCTTACAAGCGTTGTATCAACCAACAACATGTGGTCATCTCCTAGTAGTCAAGTCATGCCCCGATCCTAAGGGGAGTTGAGCCAATAAACAAAGGTTGTCTTTTGTGACCCGAGTCCATCTTCTCATTCAGCACCCAATCCATGAGCGGCACATGGTCGTCCCCTATTCTCCAAATCACTTCTCTGATCCCGAGATGGATTCAGTTAATGGAAAAAGACCGGTAGTTGAAACCTAAGCTCAGTCCATAAATGAGAAGCGTGATGGCCATGGACGAAGAGATAGCGTTGTCAGCCCGAGGTACAGCATGGGTGGTTTCATCTTTTAGATCCATACTGACAGGAGCTTGTGTCTGACAAGATCTTGCATCTGACAGGATAAAAGCACACAGTCTAAGAGAAGGATTCCCAGACAGAAGCATTGAGCGAGATAGCCAGGTCACACTCTTGCCAGTTGTAAACTAAGTTGGTATAAATAGATCAGTTTATGTTTTTTAGAGGGGGTGTTTTTCAGAGGCTGGAGAGATGAAAGAGTTTTAAGAGAAGTGCTTTGTATGTTTCAATTTTGGAAGCCTGAGGGCTTGGATTGTAAATATCACATTATTGAATATTCCTTTGAGTTGTTTCTATCAGACCTTCTTCTTATTTTACATATTGTTTGTTAGGGACCTCAATAGATATACAAATATAATCACAACAAATTTTGAATACACAATAGATCCACAAAGAAAGATAGAAGAAACCACACTATATTATTACTAAACCCTTGAAGTAGGGCAACACCATACAATGGATCCTATTATGGAAGGGATCCTCTCCTGTTCACTTGCCTCTTCGAGGGGGAAACCTCCTAATGAGATTCAGCTCCAAACACAATATTTCTCTTCATATCCCATTACATTGCTTGAACCCCTTTATATA
>SNQJ01S0064363.1:58819-69820 GCA_010110895.2 Picea sitchensis
GTTAACCTTCACCAAACCAGTCCTTACTGGATTTAATTTCTTAGAACCAGAATCATCCTCTGACCCATAAATGAATTACAATCAGGTTGGTGGGTGGGAAGACCTCCTCAAGAGTTAAGGAGGGGATGGGGCATGGCACTCATCCATAAGGATTCCAGACCTAACTGTGGAATGGGAATTTGAGCCACACACGACCTTGTTGAAAGAAGCGAGAAAGGAAGGTGTGGCAGGGAGAGGAAAAACACGTATGTGAAGAGCGTAGATATGGGAAGTGAATCTTGGGGATTCAAGGAAGATTCGAAAACTAAGCGTTCTGAATACAATAAATGGAGAGAAGGTTTTGATACAAGTTGATAAACGAGGCTAGTCCTCCTTGATTGGTGTCGTCTAAACCATTCTCAGGATTCTGTGGGAAGAGGAGAGTAACCTCTATCCCTACTATGGTTGAGCGAGAAGAAAAGGTTGTGTTGTAGAGCATCGTGGTCTAGCTCGGGGTGGATAGTGGTAAATTTGTTTGGAGTGGTTGAGCCTATGGTTGGGTGGAAATGGGCACCCCTTCCAGTAGTCGCTTCACATTGACTGGTTCTTATAAGTCCTTTCCCTGCTTCAATTGTTGAACTAGAACGATGAATGATTATTTGGTCTTATATATATATGTGAATTTTACAATCATCTTCTGTGTGAAATGGTTATGTTACGCGTATGTTTCCATCTCCTTGTGATTTCACACTCCTTGTTGATAGACTATATGTCCAGATTAACCTCGAAGGCCTTCCAAGGCATAGAACGTTTCACAGTTGAGATAGAAGATCTTGTGCCGACCTGAAACCACCCATCTTAATAAGGGTACCTCTCCCAGACCCCCTTTCCATGTGAGTTGCCAGGGATTAGTCCCTAACCCATTCAATGTAAATCCCAGGAAAACGGTGATGCGATGGTCTCGAAAGGGAAGGTATTCTCTTGTCTGAGGGATGAATGGATGAGATTCGCTTGGAGGAAACTAAGGGTTATCCTGATCGTTGGCCATGAGAAAGTATGTGGGAGTTAACCACCTCGATCGTGGGATCTATGAGTTCATAGTTCGCGTGACGAGAGAATCACGCATTGGTGCGACTAAACCTCTGAAACCCAAAGTTCCAAAACCTGAAGTCATGATGTGATCTAGACCATAGATCTAAGGATCTATCGGGACCCATCTCGACCGTCGAATCGACGAGTTCGGAGTTTGCGCATTGGGGAGATTGTGTGTTAGTGCTCCCAAGTCTTCTGAAGCCAAAGTCACAAAGCAACCTAGACTGTGGATCTATTGATCCTACAAGACTCCCCTTGACCACCCAATCCATGAGATTTGAGTTCATGTTTTGGGACGATTGTGAGTTAAAGTGGCCCCAAACACTGAAATTCCCTTAGCCAATAGGTTAGGCGAAGATTATGCCAGATATTGGAAAGATTGATGTCTAGACCCTCTCTCTCGGGGTTGGACCCTAGAGATGATTCAAGATGAGATAGTTGGAGGGAAAAAGGAAAAAAAAATATTATGCCCCACACTACTATAAAAGAGTATTTAAGGGGGGCGGGTGTGTTACAACTACTAATCAAGCTTTGAATTTATTGACTTGACTTGTTGCATTCATATTCTTCTTGAATATCCACTTGCTACCGACGAGATTTATTCCACTAGGTAATTCGACTAAATCCCATGTGTCATTCTTATGAAAGGATTATGTCTCTTCGAGCATGGTGTCCTTCCAGAGTATACCCTCTATCGAGTCCACTGGATCCCCAACCGACTTGGGCTCATCGTCAATGGAAGTTAACAAAAATATAGAATGGAATTCAGGCGAAATATACCTTTCAACTAGTTTTATTATTCATTCATACCTTCTTATCACCAAGGAATTTGTTCCACCTCTCCATCTGATTCAATCAACTCATCTAAATCATCTTCTTCTTTGTTCCTCAGTTCAAACCTCACCTTCACTGGATTATTCTCTGTTCGAACCACTTCATACTCAAAGTTCCTTCCGAATTCTCTAAAGACCAAATCTCAACTATACATTGTTCTCCTTGATGCAGGATCCCAAAGCTTATATCATTTTATTTCTTCTTTGTATCCAATGAAAATGCACTTGATTTCCTTCTTGTCTAGATTTATTCTCTTTTCCTTGGGAACATGCACAAATATGTTACAACCAAATAATTTGAGATGTGAAAAAAAGGATTCTTAGCAGACCATATCTCATGTGGAGTCATATTGAATAGTACTGATGAAGGAGACACATTCACCAATTATTTTGCAATGTCGACTACCTTTGCCCAGAATTCTTATGTGATCCCAACACCGCTAAGAATGCACCTTGCCATGTCCATAAATGTTTTGTTCATTCTTTTGACAACTCCATTTTGTTGTGGGGTATATTGTGTGTTATTTTGGAGTGTTGTGCCACATTTCTTGCAAAAATTCTCAAAACACTTTCCACGGAATTCACTACCATTGTTGATTCTTAACACCTTGATCTTCTTATTGGTCCGGTTTTCCACTAGAGACTTAAACTGTTTAAATTTCTCGAAAACATTTGATTTCTTCCTCAGGAAACATATCCATGTCTTCTTGGAAAAATAAACTATGAAGGAGACATAATAAAGGTATCCACAAAGTGAATGCACTGAAATAGGGCCAAACACATCACTATGAACCAATTCTAGAATCCCCTTTTCCCTTGTCGCTCTAGATGGGAATCTCATGTGACTTCATTTTCCATATATACAATGTTTTAAAAATGACTTCTAAATTACAATAAGCAAAATCTTCGACCATACCTGTATTTCTCATAACTTGAAGTCATTTTTCTCCAATGTATCCCACCATCTCACGACATAGCATGGTCAGGTTGACTTGACAAAGAATTTTCGCGTCGATTTGAATCGACTCAACCCAAGTTGAATCGATTTGAGTCGACTTCAAGAACAATAATGTTGTTTTATCCAATCGAGTTGACATTCCATAATAAGTTGTATAGGGTTCCAATCCAAACTCTTTTCATTAAAACAATCACACCTATGATTGTTTTGCACATATCCTTATGAAATAGAGTGTGCACTCTTGCATCACTCATCTTGCTGACAGATATAAAGTTTCTTTCCAAACCCATAATATGTAGCACATTTGGAAGGGTTCTACTCCTCCCATCCTGCAGTATCAGTTGGACTCTCCCATGATCAACAATTTTGGTTGTTGATTCATCCCCCAAGAACACATATACTTCTTCATATCGTTCAAATTCGCAGAACCAATCTCTATGTGTTGTCATATGATAGGATGCTCCTTATTCGATCAACCAAACATATTCATCCAATTGTGTATTGATAGATGCCAGATACACATCACGTCCTTTTTACGGAGTAGAATTTGTCTCAGTTGACTGCTTCTCATTGGATCCTATACTAACGTCCATTTCCTTCAACTTGCAGTCACTTTTATAATGCCCATATGTACCACATTTCTAGCATATTCTTGTCTAATAAACATAGTATTTAGATCAACCCTTTGACTTAAAATTTATACCCGATAATTTTTGTTTATCTTTGTCAATCGATCGATCTCTCACCATTAAGCATCCTTGGTCAGTCCTTCTTTGTTCTTCCTTCTCATTTCTTCTAGTATTAAAGATGCAATCATGTCTTCTATCACTAATGTGGTTGAGTTACTCCCTATAGCCACAACTAAGCTATCGAAGGAGTCTGGAAAAAAAATATATATGTTGATACATTTCTCCTCCTAAGTGATTTTATGATCCAGGTGGATCTTGGTGGCCACCCACCTATTCTACTAGCTCGAAAAACAATTTTCCACCTTGGCAATTTTCGACAGTTTTTTAGGATCAAAACTTTTGAGGTCGCTTTGAGGCCCTAAACGACATTTTTGGGGGATTTTGGGCCCAACAGATTGCCGATATATTTCTCCTCCTAATTGATTTTATGATCCTAGTGGATATTGGTGCCCACCCACCTATTCCACTAGCTAGAAAAACAATTTTCCACCTTGGCAGTTTTTCGGCGGTCTTTTAGGTTCCAAACTTTTGAGACCATTTTGAGGCTCTAAACGACGTTTTTTGGGGATTTGGGGCCCAAGAGATGTCCAAGGTCACTAGCTTGGGCTAGTAGAAAATATTTCTTCTCGGTTAGACCTTTCCAATGATGTATCGAGCACCCCAAACAGATATCGTATGCATAAGTTATGCCCCTGGGAAGTTGGTGTATCAACTACACCCATCGGGGCCCGCAAACCTTTTGGATTTTCATCTTCCGGGGTTAGGGTTTTGGATTTTAATTATTTTAAATAGGCCTTTGGAGCCTCATTGTAATGATCATCTTCTTATGAATGTGAGTATCCAACACATCTCTTCTCAGAGATAAGTTTCCACCATTCTAGCAATTTTTTCACTCTGGAATTTTACAGTCTGTGTACATTTTAGCTCATTAATAGAAATTGTGTATTATTGTATATATGTGTTTATGGTTGCATCTTTGATACATTTATGTTATATTATTGGATATATGAGATATCTATGTATATTTATTTTTTATATCTACGCTCTCATTTCGTGCCAAAAATAATCTGGGTCAATGGTATCAGAGCAGGCTACTCTTGATCATTTTTCAGTGCATGTCCCCGACGAGGTCTGAGTATAGAAATTTGGATCTCGATCTTGTCTCTATTGAGGAAAATCTCTCTTGCACGCCCAATAAAACCTCCATGGTGGAAGAAAAGAAAAATGATGGAGCATAAGATTCTATTCATTTGTTTCTCGAGCAAGCTCTCACATGACAGAGGGATGAAATGATGGAGAATTTTTCCCACATCCTTCAATGCCTTCCGATAACAACAAACATATATTAATCAAGTGAACACTTTGGAAGCACCTTTCCTTTCAAGGTACAAGTTAATTTTGATATTCCCGTATTTGAAGGGCAAATAGATGCAGATTCCCCAGAAAAATGGTTAAATCTGCTAGAAGGTTAATTCTCTATTCATAATTTCTTCGACAGGGAAAAGATCACCTTCGCACTCCTTAAGGATCTCCCCCATGTCAAGAATTGGTGGGAAACTTACTGGGATCAAAGTTCCATCGAGGAGTCTAGAATATATGTTGCTGAACCCACTTGGGATTTTTTCGTGGATGCGATCAAGGAACAACATTACCCTGTTGGAATCTATGAAGACCAATACACAAGATGGACCACACTTATTAAAGAGAGGGGCCAAGCACTGTCAGATTTCACCAATACCTTTCATACATTGTGCACCAAGATGGGTATCAAATACTTTGAGTGACATTTGGTTATGAAATACCATGGGGCTCTACACAGATACATCCAAACTAAAATGGATTTTTTTGACATCTCATCACTTGGTGTTGCTTATCGATATGTTATTCAAATCGAGTAGAAATTTAAGCACTAGAACAAGAGGGAGTTTGGTTCTGCAAATCCACAACAACCAAAGTATGGTAAAGACAGCCATAACAACAGGCCTTCAGAAAACCAGTCTAAGCCACAAGAAAAGATAGTTAATGGAAAGACGAAGAAGGACACTAGAAATTGGTGTGATTTCCACAAAAGCCTCTGGAACAACATCGATGAATGTCACTCAAAACAATCATTGGTGGTTGAGATCAAAGAGAAGGAGACAAACCATGATTCATAATCTGATTATGAAAATACTGGTAAAAGACAGATCATTGACGCAGACCCCACTACTATCATCGCAACCGCAACAATTCAACCAGAAGAACCAATAGATCCTGAAGAGGGGGAGCACCTTTTTCATTCATATATGTGGGTGAAGGGGACCCCGCTGCATTTTATTGTTGATAGTGAAAGCCCGAAGAACCTCATCTTAGTAGAGGTCGTCAAACTATTGGGATTGTCGATAACACCACACCCATAGGCATACAACATCGGGTGGCTTCACCAGGGATGAGATCTCCATGTCAGCCAGCAGTTTCGATTGTCATACGACATCCAACCCTTCAAGGATGAGGTATTATGTGATTTTTCCACGTTGGATATTTATGATGTTCTCTTGGGCCAGCCATATATGTGGAAACTCCATGTTGTTTATGAGTCTCGACTCCGCAGTGTCATTGTTTCTCTTGGGGGTCATCTCTACATAATACCAGAGGTAGTTCCAACTACTATCCCACCTAAACAATGTCACAAGGTAGTATCTCATACTACAAAATTCAACTTCTTCACAATCTGTTCAAAAGGTGAACATAAGAATACTACAACCACTACAACCTCGACCCAAGCACCTTCTATCCAACAGAAGCATGTCGAAAAGAATGCAACAAAGAGCAAAGATTCCTTTTGCACACAATCATATAAATTAACCAGACTGGTTAAAAAGGTCTAACCCCACCAACAATAGGTTCGTGACAGCCTTCAACAAGCTAAGCAACACAACTTCTCCAACAAGGTAAACAACTCACCAAGATTCAAATTCAACAAACACTTCCCCCTCTCCCCCAAGAACTCAATGCAATGGAGACCATTGCTTCCTAAGGAGGGAGGATTGATCCAGGTAGATATCAGTGGCCACCCACCTATTCCACTAGCTCGAAAAACAACTTTCCACCTTGGCAATTTTTCGACAGTGTTTCGGGTTCCAAATTTTTGGGGTCATTTTGAGGCCCTAAATGACGTTTTTTGGGGATTTGGGGCCCAGGAGACTATTAAAGGCATTATCTTGGGCCAGTCGAAATTTTTTCTTATCGGTTATACATTTCCAACAGTGTATCGAGCACCCCAAACAAAGATCATATGCAAAAGTTACGCCCCTGGGAAGTTGACGTATCAACTACCCCCATCGGGGCCCACAAAATTTTTGGATTTTCATCTTTCGGGGTTAAGGTTTTGGATTTTACTTATGTTAAAAATGCCTTTGGAGCCTCATTGTAACGATCATCTTCTTGTGAATGCGAGTAACCCTCACATCTCTTCTTAGAGATAAACTGCCACCATTCTAGCGAGTCTTTCACTTTGTAATTTTACGGTCTTTGTACATTTTCGCTCATTAATAGAAATTGTGTATTGTTGCATTTCTCTGCTTATGGTTTCATTTCTGATACATTTATGTTATATTATTTGATATCTGAGATATCTCTGTATATTTCTTTGTTATATCTCCGATCTCATTTCATGCCAAAAATAATCCGAATCATTTGAATATCCACCGAAGATAGCTGGATTATTATGGTAGTAAACACATTTAAATGTTTAGTTACCGAACTTCCCTCACTCATCCTTAGAAGATACAATTTATTTCTAAGGAACAACTTATTTACCATGGATCTCAACTGGTACAAACTTCCCAACTTATCCCACATCTTCCAAGCCGATTCTTCATTTGAGACATTCAGTGGCATTGAATCTATATTGGATAGAGTATTGGTTGTCGTTCTTGATCTACAAGGATATCTTCAATTTTAAGCTTCCAAATCTCAAATTTCTAGCCATTGAATTTTTCGATCTCTATTCTCAAACTACTTGTCATTCTTTAAGAACAACTTTAAATATCTCTGACTTATGAATCTTATTGGACCTAGGGTTTAGCTCAGATCCAAAGTTGTTAAACCTAGCTCTAATACCACGTGTTAGGAAATTATACTTCCACGCTAAACCTAACAGAAGAGAGAAAGATAGATTTAAGCTAGAAAAAAAATGACAAAAAAACACACAATACACAGAGATTTTACCCTAGAAAACAAAATGGGAAAAACAACATTGCTTGAGTGTCCTTTTCTCTTGTTGTCTTATTCATTTAGAATAAAAATTTACATGCCTAACCTTGGTCTACACCTAAGACACAATCGACATCATACACTCTTGCTTTACACAAGAACAACCTTGTAACCAATTTGGCTTACAACTACGTGACCAACAACCTACTGCTAAAAATTAGCTTTAAGATCCAAGATTGATCAACATAATACAATTACAACATCCCTTATTTATAGGATCTACAATAGGAAAAACCCTAAAGAAAGGCGCCCAAAAAAGGTTACAGATCTATTCAAATCATTGGCTACAAATCCCGCGAACCTCAAGATTCTATTACAGTCAACTACCAATCGGATTACCAGTCAACCTTCATTCACTCTTCATTAGATTTCCACACAACCTCCTTTGGACCTATTATCAATTTATCTCTTTGAATTCGAGTCACTTACTTGAACTTTCACTTTTACCAGTTGATCCACCTCGACCTTCTACTTTCACTCCCAATTAATCCACCTCCACTAGAATTTCACTACAAAGAATCTAACAACCCAAAAGGCATCCATACCATTTGATGTGGTAGGAATGTGTGTTATAATGTCTTGGAACTCGTGGTCCCGATGTGGAAATCAATGGCCAAACCCAACACGATTATCAGCCCATGGCATGGGACCCTTCACATTTAGGGATCCGGGCATCCAACCTCCCTCAAGGTTTTCAATTTTCCATATTCCTGGATGCCATATGTCTGGGGTGCGACTCCCTCCTCATCTTTCTTTGAGGTTGGGAGTTGGTACCCTGAAGCACAAATTCTCTTGAGTTTGACTTGGAACGACCACATAGAACCCTTGAAGCATCTAGGTATTCAAATTGTTTAAAAAATGAAATACCTCACACTCATCTAGATATCCAAATATCTAGATATCCCTTCTCAAAATAAAATGGGTTCCATAATACATGATTGCCACATGGCATTCCATCATTGGCCCCCTTCTCTGACGCGTGCTAATACCAAGGCACCACCTCACCACTAAACTATTAGCTACGAAAAGAGTAGGTCCCACCTCCTCCTTTCTCCTTTATACCTTTAGCGCACAAGTTGCACATCATGTAATTGGAACGATGGAGATCAAAGGGAGATTGATGGTCGTAATCCTTTTATCCCCCCACGACTTTTTGATAAATAATGAAGGGTTGGGAGAAGAAATACATATACATCCATTTTTAACGTGCTTGAGGTGGAATCCATCCATTGCGTTGCCCCCCACACTAGTGGTTTTCAAAACCACAAAGGGACCCCCTCGAAAAATAGTCGGATACTTAGCTGGCTAAGCGGGAAGGAACAATGATGTGGCATGCCACCTGACACGCCAACTTCTACAAAGGTCGAACATGAGGATGACGTGACACAATGACATGGCACTGACATGCAGTGGATGACTCAACATCTCTTGCACAAATAAAATTATGTGACATGACATGCAGTCTGATGTGGCATGCCATCTAGACCGTCCCAATATGTTGACATGGAATGATGGCGTCAAAACATTATAAGAACCCACTATGGAACCCATACAATCAAAGATCGACACCTATCTCAACACATCAACCTTGAAATTACCTGCACATGCCTTAGACTTCTCCAAGTCCATAAATTAGATAAGAAAAGGGGAGGGAACCTTACCTCGGAACCGTACCCATCTAGGCATCTCAGGATTTGTGAAAAACATTATGGCACAATCCCTTGGGGATCAAGATGACTAGATGTCTGGATACACTTCTCCATAGTTGCCAATGGGTAAAATAAGACGTGGAACTCTGCCGACGAAGTGATGACCATCCAGGTATCAGGGTTTTGATGAGGGTGGGTTAACCAAATAGGATAGATTCCTAGATCGCCAGATATCCCAGATGCTATGGATTTGGATATCGGGGATCTGATATTGCTCATACTATGTTCTATGTTAAATGGGCAAGATGTTAGATTTTAGGCCTTCTCCTCCCAACTTCGACATATAAGTATGAATTGCTTCCTACACAAGGATAGCATGAAATCCCTCTAATTCAACTTCACTAAAAATAATGGCATCCACTACCCACATATTTCACTCATTCTAATCCATAATCATTCAAACGCCAGAATCATTCAAACAACTGAGGTTAATTCATCTGCTTGTGAATTAATCCTTGGAAATCGAGCTACTTCATGCTTATGAGCCCAAACCTCTTGATATTCCAAAAAATATAGGCAAGGGGCTTGCATGATCACATAAGGTTTAGCCAGATAAACTTTGGGAGCAAAAGGACAAGAAAAAAAATCAAGGAAATTTACAATATTCACCAAGGGCACAAAATCAACATTTAAATACTTCAATGACCACCCTCAACAATTAACTCAGTTCTCACACAAGTCTCATGTCATTCACTAGGGTCTTTCATTATAAATTCAATTTATTTGTATTAAACCTTCAAGACGAAAAACAAATAGGAGAATTGGTCTATTGTACATGCTGGAAGTAGGAAACATATATCCATTCATTCTCTTTTCCTTTTTAGAGAGATAATAGACTGTAAGTAAACTCCATGCCTACATAGATCTCTAGTTGAGTACTCACTTCATACTTTCCATAATTTCTCAATAAACCATACAATTCCGTATAGAATGAAATAATGCATGTCTTATAAGCATAGTAAAAATAAAAGAAAGTCTTATCTCTTTTTTTATAATTAAGGCAACTGACTAAGGGGAAAATATTTTCCACCCAACCTTGAGCTCTATTGTACTTAAAATCTCTAGAACAAGCCACCCCTATGCCAAGCCATGATACCACAACAGAAGCTCAAATCTCTCTTTTTTAGGATAATTTAGGAAGGTGGAGGCTACTTTCCTTCACTGTTAATCACAGAATAGGAAATCCCTTATGAACCACCTAGTCAGGGCCTCCACGAATATCTCAGATGTCTTTCCAGTAGGCTACTAGTGCGCGGGGAGTCCTTTCACTATCCCTTGAAGTCCTTTAGTGACCTCCCCTCTCAGTGTGAATTCCTTGTCCAACAGACATTTCATATGTGATGCTCTTGCTCCGATCGAGTTCCTGGGTTTCTCTGCTCGAATTCCCGTGAAAACTCAATGCTCATAAATCTCTTCTCTATCACTCCTTTCTCTATGTGTTCTCCTCTTGCTCCCACCTTTCAAGGTTCCTAAGTGTCCCCTTGCTT